>PVJI01015945.1:0-39646 GCA_004026765.1 Micronycteris hirsuta
TTGTGTACTTTTTATTGTAACTGTAACGTGTGCTTGTTTCAGGGGTTATATTACTCCTACTTCAAGACCATTGTGGAGGCGCCCTCGTTCCTGAGCGGAGTGTGGCTGGTTATGAACGACAGGCTGACCGAGTACCCGCTTGTCATCAACACGTTGAAAAGGTTCAACCTCTACCCCGAGGCAAGTTACTTCTTCCTTTGTGATTTTCTTACTTTAAAAAAAAAGTGTTATTTGTATTAAATGCTAATTCTAAATCTAAGGTGTGATTCAGTATGTTAAAATTTACTTCGTTTTTTAAAAAAATGTATCTTTTCTTGGAAAAGAGTATGAAAAAAAATCATCGACTTTGACGGGCGTTTGCTGGCTCCACGGGCGCTGTCACGCCTGCCTGGTTTAGGAAATGTGAAGGTCACCTGGATGGCGTGCTCCTCGGATGACCACCGGGCCGCGCCGCTCCTGTCACGCGTCACTGGCCAAAACGTGTTTCTGGTCTCTCTGGGATGCTTCCTTTAGCTGGACCGCTTTCTGCCAGTGGCCCGTCCAGGGGCGAGGGCGGAGGCAGTGAGATCTACTGGAGACCTGTCCGGGCCTGCCCGTGACACATCCGTGAGCCTTCTGCAGGCCCCGCCGAGCTGTGCCTTACTCAGTGACCCCTGGGCGGGGCGGGCGGTTCTCCGGTTCCGCACACTCCTGTGTCCCCCTTCTTAGTGAGAGCCTGCCGCTGGATGCCATGGACACTCTCTGCAGGGCACAGGCCCTGGCTGGGCAGCAGCGCTGCGGGGCTCCCGGTCCTTTCCTGGGGAGCTGCAGGGGTTGGACTTCCAGGTCAGCAGGTCAGCCCGACCGATCGATGAGGCAGCAGAGACCAATAAATAACCCCACGGTTCCGTGTTCTGCTTATTAACAGTCCTTTCTATAACCGTGTCCACCAGCCCTAGGACGACACAGGAAAAATGGGATCGCACAGCCCATTTTCTCTCCATAAACGCCTTTTGTCTTTTCAGAGTATTTGTAACCATTCCCCTTTGTCGTCTTTTCCTCCAGTTTCCCTTTTAACGGCTGTGTGTACAGTGCGCCATTGTGTATCTAGCGCGTGGTCTGTGAGACATCTGCCTGTCTCCATCCTTGTAAAGTTGTCCGACGCTGCCGTAGCCATGTTCGAGCTGAGTCTTTCCACGCGTCCTCGTCTGTCTGCGCCAGGACCTTGCTGGTGTGGAACTATTTAGTTCAACATGACGTGCGCTTTCGTGACCGTGGCGCCTCCCGCCGACGCGCGCTCCAGATAGGTCGCACTAATTGAGATTCCCACCAGCAGTGGTTTTGAAAATGCTTGTTTACCTGAGTCCTTGCTAATTCGATTAATTCTTTGCTCTTCGTGTATGAGTTTAGCGAAAAATGCGTTTTAACCTTTAAGAATGCATTTGCCTGCCCTTTGTGTTTCTCCATTGCGGTTGTGTAAGAGCTCGTTTATTGCTTGGAGGATGTCGATACTATGTTACGTGGATGAAACGTTTTCCCCCGCTTTTTGTTTGCCTTCAAGCTTTGCGTATGCTGTGTATGTCCTTTTTCTTACAGAAATATCCTCTGAATCTTTTTAATGTATGATTTTTCTTTCATTCATATGTGTAAAATACCTTCATTCTTTTTAATTGTGGTAATTATATTTTTACTATTTACCTCCTTAATTTGCCTGGAATTTGCTTTGGTCTGGTGTGGGGTGGGAGTCTCACGTTCTTCACAGCGGTCCTCCCTGGAACCTGCCGCTGTGCTGTGTGGGCGTGCCCCCCCACATGCATTGTGGCACACGGCATTGTTAGGCATGGATGCTGCTTCCGTGAGTGGACTTTGTGTTTCGTGTGGCCCGAGGCTGAGGTCGGGAAGCAGACTTTGAGACTGAGATTTCCTGCAGGACGAACAAGGGGGTTCCCTGGGGGCCTGGGCCTGAAGGGGGAAGAAGGAAGCAGGAGGAGGCCTCAGCCAGGCCCCTGCACCCCAGCTTTGGAGCGGGGAGGGCTCTGCAGAGTCGTCTGGCCTCGAGGCCAGGGCCCTGGGACTAGGCATTCAAGGGATGCCTTGTCCTTGGGTGATGTTGAGCGAATTTACGTTTCTCACAGGGTGGCTCCCACAGAGGGGCCCAGCGGAGGGCTGGCTGTTTCACCCCCAAGCCCTAAGTGGGTGGGTGGCAGCCCACCACCGCCACGGGGGTTACTCTGGTTTGTTCGGCTGTTCTTGTGCCAGGATCGCACTGTTTTCTTCGCAAGTGGAGCATTTGATGTGTGTGAGGCAGTCCCTTCCCTCGTCTCTGGGTGGTGGTTCTTCCGGATAGCAGTTCTGGGCAGGCACTTGGGATTCTGATTAGTATTGTTTTATGTTTATGAATTAATCAGAGGGAGAATTCACATCTCGAAAAATTAGACTATTCAGGAAGACATAGTATCTTTCTAATTGTTCAGATCTTTTTTTATGTTCCTTATCGAGGGTTATGGCTTTGAAAGTGGAAATCTTACATGCCTCTGGCCGAATTTGCTCTTGCCCGTGGGTGAACCGTGGGGACCCCCCAGTGCGGGACCCGTGCTGGGGGCTGTGAGGTTCCGAAGGTGCCAAGTGATGCTGCCGGAGGGGAAATTTTGTTAATTACCAAGTGTCTTAAAAATATTCCAGTAAGGAAACCGTTGAGTGTCTTTTCTCCTGTTGTCTCTATTTTTTAAAAATTAGGTAATCTTAGCCAGCTGGTATCGAATTTATACCAAAATAATGGACTTGATTGGCATTCAAACCAAGATATGTTGGACGGTGACCAGAGGAGAAGGACTCAGCCCGATCGAAAGCTGCGAAGGCACGTCCCGCCCTGCATGTGTCCTTGTCCGAGGTTGGTGGGTGGGTGGTGGGTGGGTGGTGGGCCTGCCTGACCTCCCTGGGGTCAGAGGCCGTGGTTCCATGCAGATGGCTGCAGGACCGGAACTGCCTGGGGGCTGCCACGCTTGCCCTCTGTGCCTGCAGGCAGGGCTGGGATCGCTGGGACTGTCACCGGGGGCACCTGCATGTCCCCTCTCCATGCAGCTTGGGTTTTTGTCCCGCATGTGTCTCAGGGTAGCCAGGCTTTCCCTGTGGCCACTCCCGTGGACACTGCGTGGCCTCTTACGTGGCCTGGCCTCAGAAGTCCCGGAGTGTGGCGTCTGCACACTGTGGAAGTAGTCACGGCCCCAGCCAGGCCCAGGAGCTGGGTGTGGACCCCTTGTGGGCTGAAGGGGCGTCTGAACCTGCAGGCCCGCGGTGAGCCGCCCAGCGCCGCCGTGCTCATCTGTGTGCCGCGGCCGTGTCGTGCCGGTGGGTGGGGGCCGGGCAGCCGTTTCCAAAATGAGGACCTTATACTGTAAATTGTCAGTCACATAAAGTAGTTTTTAAAACATACGTTTTGTTTATTTTTAAAGGATTGGGAGATCCTGCTTGCTTTTATGTTGCTGTCATTTTTATTTTAAATGGACTGATGATGGCGTTGTTCTTCATTTATGGCACATACTTGAGGTAAGACTGTTCACTGAGAAGATTTTTCTATGTGTTTGGACTCCTGTATGCTGGAGTAATGTAAATGGTGGGATTATCATTAAAGTTTGGTTCAGTTTTATAACAGTGTCATTTCTAATACATCTATTGTAGATATAAAAGTACTCCCCATTTGAATGATTTCACCATTGTCATGGCCAGTAAAAGTGAAAATAATTTTAGAGGCTTAAATAGAACATGGTGGGTACATTCGATACATTTTAGGTAGTCCACGGGCATTTGAACATAAGCAATATATATTATTAACATAAAATATGAAGGAAAGGACCGTGCATTATCAAATGGTGTTAATGGCTCTTTGCTAATATTAAAATAAAAATATCTTTTTAAAAAATTTTTTTAAGCCTTTATTTTTTAAGAGAAAGGGAAAGGGAGGAAGAAAGGGAGAGAAACATCCATGTGTGGTTGCCTCTCGAGCACCCCCTACTGGGGACCTGGCCCACAACCCAGGCATGTGCCCTGAATGAGAATCAAACTGGTGACCCTTTGGTTGACAGGCCAGCGCTCAGTCCACTGAGCCACACCAGTCCGGGCTAAAATAAAGATATCTTTTATGCAGGTATTTACTGTCTGACCCGATTTACTTTGTAATTAAGCAACATTCCTAAAACTAAAGATAAACAGATTTTCTAAGTGTTTTTCTATTTATTTCTTTTTCTCTCTCATACGCGCTTTCTTTACAATTCTCCAAATTGTGTACTTGCTGAACTATTTTACCATGAGAGTATCCTTAGCATTTTTGTTTTACTGCTTACTGATTCTTTGTATGAGCATGGGTATATGTATGGTTTTCAGTTTGAGTTAATGAGTTTGAATCTGCTGTTCTCCCATTATCTTCTTTGCTTTGGAAGTGTGGCATTTTCATTTTAGTACCTATTGAGTTCTTAGCATTTGAGTAGATAGCTGTTCCTTCATAGATATTTATCAAATGAGGTAGCTATTAGATCAACTGAGAATATATTTGCATATAGATTGGATACTCTCATGCTAATATTTCTGACTTAGCTCTAAGAAAGTTCTTTTCATTATTTATTTGGGGGAGACTGAAATGAAAATGCATGATTAAAAGATGTGAATGCCCTGGCTAGTGTGGCTCAGTGGATTGAGCGCTGGCCTGTGAACTAGAGGGTCACAGGTTCAATTCCCAGTCAGGGCACATGCCTGGGTTGCGGGCCAGGTCCCCAGTCGAGGGGGTGCATGAGAGGCAACCACACATTGATGTTTCTCTCCCTTTCTTTCTCCCTCCCGTCCCCTCCCCTCTCTCTAAAAATAAATAAATCTTGAAAAAAAAGATGTGAAAAGTTTTATGTTTGAAACAAGACAGCTTACCCAGAAGTGTGCACGGCGATCAGGAGAGGAGGCTGAGCTGAGGGAAACGGGGCTGCTGTGTCCTGGGGCGTGATGCACAAAGGCATACAAACGGGGGCATTTGTTCTTTTTGCTGAGTACTGCTCATCTGTCTCATGGAGAACTTCATTACATTTGAGAGATTCGGTTTTAAGTAAGAGAAGTGAAAATATGCAACATGACATTATTGCTAAGTTGCTCATCTATAGTGGTGCTACTTTTTTTCACTGCAAGAAGAATTTCTATGCATTTATTAAAGTTATCGTTCAGTATCATTTTCTGAGACTCCTTTTATAACGGTCATTTCAAAGGCTGGAGGTGCAGCCCCGGCTGCAGTGTCCTCGGCTGCCTGGCTGGGCCAGGCCGCCAGGAGTGAGACTGCAGGGCCGCAGCGCGGGGTGGGAGCGCTGAATTGTGGGTGGAAGCTGTTAACTCCGAGTTTTTCTGTAATTTGAATAAATGATGTGGGAAGAAAGAGTTACTGCCAGTTCTTTGGTTTGCTTTTACCTTATAAAAATACATATAATGTAACAAAGGTCTTTCAGGGTTGTCATGGGGGGGATGTTTTATCAGGTTCGGTGACATGGAAGTTATATGTACATAGAAGAGTTTGTAAGAAGTGATTAGGTAGGAAGGAGAAGACCTGAATGAGTTACGAGTCTTCTGTGTGAGGATAGAGAAGGTCACATTTGCAAGGAACTGGGAGAATGCTTGCCCTCAGAAAATATTTTTAATTGAATGAAGTGAATAAATAAATTATGGAAAAGAAAAACGTGGCTTATGGTTGCCCTATATGAAAGGCACAATAATAATAATATATTGTCTACCACATAAGCTTTATGGGCATTTACCAATTGAGCAAATACTTTTCCAAGGGACTCATCTGCTGCTTTACCTCTGCAGATTCCACCCTTTATTTAGAGCGATTTGTTTATGGAAGAAATACTTACACAGCACTTACTGTGTATCCAGCTCTAGTCTGAGCTCTTTATCATCATCAGCTCATTTCGTCCTTAAGATTAGCCCTGTGAGATAGGTTAACCATTTTATAGATGAGGAAACCGAGGTGCCAGGACGTTGAATAACTCTCCTCAGGTCACGTCTTGCGCGCCGGTTGCAGAGGTGGGGCTTGAGCACAGGCCTTAGCGTGTGTGCCTGCAGCTGCCACCTTCTGCTGCCTCTGAATGAGTTTGCATATCTTCCCAGCAGTGATTCAGATGGCAGCTCCGGCTAATGTGTGTTTAAAGACACTGAATAATGAAGAAAAAGCTGTTTATTCCATTTCCAAAGATGGTAGGATTTATTCTCATGAAAGAGTTTCATAAAAATATTTCCAGGAACATGGGCCTCAGAAGGATCTAGATGTTACACTCTCTTCTGGAATAGTTCATTTCCCAACGGTTCGAGGTGGCCAGGAGTCGCTGTTCTTAGGCTGGTACTTCTGCGGGCATTGTTTGTTTTAGTTTGCTATGTAGGCATTGGTTTACTTGCTCTGATGTTGCCATTTATCAGGATCCTATCTGACTCCATTTTTAGTTCTCATATGTGCATTAATGTTATAATCATTCTAATAGTTGCTTCATCTGTTAACTTTTCTTAGAAGCATTTCGTTGCTGCTTTATAAATTGGAGTGAAAGGTGACAAAGTTTGTGTCCCGGTTTGTGATCACACGTCTCTGCCTGATCTGTCATCCTCTGTATTGAATTGTGCCCCTAGCTTGGATGTTTTAGATGATTCAGTCTTTTTTTTTTTTTTGAAAAATTTCTTGTCTAATAGTTCTTAAACCCAAACTGATAAAATATACTTTTATTTCAGTGAATAAGAACATTTGTTTTTAATGTTACCTGAAATACTTGTATGATATTTTTTCCTCATAGCTTTTTGTCTGACAAATACCAATAGGTCCCCAGATAAGTTCATCGAGCAGCCTTCTTTCCACAGCTGGGTGTGATACTGATGAGGACGTTTTTAGATTAATGGTCATTATTTTGTGTGCACATGCATGACTTCAGAATTATTTGGCTTTTTGTGGTGAAGCGACCAGCAGCCCCTTGCTTCACACGTCTCCGTCACTTTGTCCAGAAAAATCACTCTAAGGTCTGGGAAGCCTCAGAGAGTCCAGCGTGTCAGCCTACTGTTAGTCCATATTTATGTTAATATGACAATCTACATATTGCTCGCTGTGAGTCAAGTGTAAATATATGTTCCCCTGGTAACCACTTTTTTTCTGTAGTTAATAATTGCGCCGTGTTTTACTTTTCTTAGTTTTCTGTATACTGGTTAATTCCAAATCTACAACTGAACTATAAAACCCTCAACTTTATACCTGGGCAAATGTATGAAAGCCATCATTTCTCCTCTCTCTCCCCCAGCCCTAGGACCCCCTCCTGGGGCCCCCTGTGCCCGGCTCCCACCCCAGGTTGGCTGGTGGGCCCCATAGCTACAGTGCTGGCACGTGCGGCCCCCCTGAGAGCCCCCCTTGCTTCTCTCCTCCTGTGTCGGGGTCACAGCTGGCTGGTCCTGTGCTGGCTTCTGCCTTGTTCACTCCTTCATTTCGGAGGGTCCCATCCTCAGGCAGTTTCCAAGGAGGAGTACGTGGAGGGAATTTTAAAATAGGTATCCTGCATGTTGGAAATTTATTTTTCTTTTGTACTTGATTACTGGTTTTACTGGTTTGACTCAGAGTAATATTTTTCCTTAGAGTTTATTTCACTGAGACAGTATCTTCTGAGATTTAATAGAGCTTTTCAAAGGTCAGGCCTCGTTCTGCCATCAATGCCTTTTGAGCGTGGGCTTGCGTTTCCCCCCAGCAGCTCTTAGGCTCTCCTTCTCCTCCTGCGTCCTGATGGCCACGATGTGGCAGAGGCTGCTCCGTTCTTTTCCTGAGACACCGCGGGCTCTGTCCGCCTGGCACTCACGTTCCTCCCTCGTGGGGGAAACGTGCTCTGGCTCTGGTCCTTTGTCGACTTTCTCTTCTCCATTGTCTCTGTTTTTCTCCAAACCCTGTTGTTTGAATGTTTTATCCACTGTGTGTTATTGTATCTTCTGGGAGAGGCCAGCGCTTCTAATGAACTTTGAACTTGCGGTTTTCTTCTGCCTCTTCCACGTCCCTGTCACCCCCTGGTCCCCTTGAATCGCGTGTCTTGCTCCCCACCGACAGCGTCCTCGCAGCCCGCAGGTGTTCCCTCACCTGACGGGACACGTATGTTTCAGATTGCCGTAGCCCGTAAGAGGTGGTCCGAGGGTTGCGAGGTGGACAGGACCCACTGCCCAGTGGGTTTTCTTAGAGATTGGACTGGAAGTTCCATTGTGGGGCGCCCAGGCTCCCCTCTTCGTGTAGCTCTTTCATTTCCAGGTGGACAGCAGAGAGTGGAGGAGGCACATCCAGTTCTGGCCTCCTCAGTGCAGAAGGCACCGGGGACCCGTCACCAGTGACGGTCCCGTCCCCACCGCCGCCCCCCAGTGCACCCACAGGGCAGGTCCTGCACGCTGCGCCCCCTTCTCCTTTCCCTGTGTTGGACTGAGACGGCTGTTTGAAAAAACCGTGTGATGATCTTCCTAAGTGCACTCCACACTTAACGTCGGCTGCCTGGGAGCTCTGCGGCCGCTCGCTCTGTCTCTGCTCTTTCCCTCCTCCTCAGTGTTCGCCTTTCTCTGTCGGTCTTCGCTCTGTTCTCCCTCACTTCCCAGCTCTTGCGAAGGAAGCTGGCCCCTCTTTGGTAGATGGAACAAGCCATCAGAAAATGCCTTTTCTTCTACACGGGGAACCGGCCAGTCAGAGAGCAGAGCGTGTTCATCTTCTGGTTCGGTTTTTCTCTGTTATCTTCTGTGGTCACTGGAGGTTCATGGTCGCTTCTTTGATACAGAGAGAATTTTTTTAAACTACTTTATTTCTAGATATGTTCCAGAAGCCCTAAGGGTTAGAGGATTAGTCTGTCAAATCTCCCTTTAAATTTTGCTTGATGTCGCCCTTTCTGTTCTGAAGTGGAGGGTCATAGTGACTGTAACCAGTTTTCCTGGTCCAACCCAAGTTGCCTGCGAAGGGACTGAGCACTCTTTTTAGGCTCTTTGGCAGGGTAGAGCAGCTTTTTATATCTATTTTTTTTTCTTCTCCCATACCCCACCTGTTTTAAGGAAAAGCTGAATTTTATATTCTTTATGCCAGTTTTTCCCCCACGGTTTTAGTTGACTTTTTTTTGTTCTCCTTTAAAAAAAAAAAGTCCAGCCTTCACCGTTTGCACAGGCTGCATCTGGGCTGCAGACCTGTCTGAAGCAGGCTGTAGGTTGCACCGGCTCAGACATTTCTATCCCTGTGGTTTCTGGAATGTTCCATCAACCCGACCTGCTGGCACATCTAATCCTTTGATCTAACAGTTGCATATAAATATGTAAAAGCCAAGTATTTCTCTTTAGCACACATAAATTGATGAAAGCTATTGGTTGAAAATATTTTCAGTTTTTCTCTAAAACCTGCCCCTTTTTATGTCACTGTATCGGCAAATGACACTGAACTTCCCTGTTGGCTGCCCAAGTCTGAACCCTGTGGTACACCCACAACTTTCCCCTTTAGTTACACCCTAAGCCTGACTAGTCATGACACCTGCCGCTTCTTTCTTCAGAGCAGCGCTGGCCTCCCTGCCCTTCCCCACCCACGGCCCCATGGTCTGCAGGAGCCGGTTGAGGCATGGCCTCCCCTCGGGCCAGAGCTGGTCAGGAGCATTTTCTCGGAGGAGGGGGCAGCATCTGGGCGGATCCTGAGGGAAGGGAGTGGTTCCCCGTGGATGGAAGGTTCTGAGGGCACAGGAGGGGTCTGGAGGGGTCACAGCAGAGACTCCACTGCACATGGGGCACCGATGACAAGCAGGAGCCCCGGTCTGGGCCAGTGGCCAAGGGTCGGGGTAGCAATGACGTGAGGGTGAGCTGTTTGCCTGCACGTCTCAGAAAGGGATACCAGCAGTCTTCAGATCGAGTCGCTTTTGGGTTTCCTTTCGTGTTTTCATTGACTCTCTCCATGGGCAGAGCTCAGCCTAGACACCGAGGCAGCTCCAGGGAAGAATTGGGATGTTCACAGTCCAGTAAATGACACACTCTGGTTCCTGGCCCTGACGGACGACGATTCAATTACAGGCATTGATTAGTGATTAGTTGCTTGTACCAGACTGGAAGGGCTAAGCTGAAAACTTTCCTTGCCCTTCCTCATTCCTGTCCTCGTCTTTGTCTTTACTGTCTGTCTCTTTCCTTAGTGTCCCCGAGTGTCCCTGCCCGCAAGGGTAGGGGCAGGTGCTCCGCTCAGCCAGCCCGCGGGGCGCCGCTTCCCCGGCCAGCGGGGGGCCTCGGACCGGAGGCTGGACTTCTCACCCAGTGATCCCCAGCTTGTTCTCTGCACTCTCTTTCTTAATTAAGCACTTACTCCGTGAGAAAATGAACTCCAAGGGTTATTTAAGAATCATTTAGAATTAACTGTGATTACTTTTTGTCTCTTTGAGCGTTGAACTTTGCATGTCTCACCGTTCTTTGGTAAACAGAGGGACGACCCTGACGATTAATGAAGCTACAAAAATGCGATGACTGCTTTGAATCCATGTCACTGAAGGGTGTAGGAGTAAAGAAAATTATAAAATTATTAAGTGTCAGAACTGAAAAGTGTTTTGAAGTTCTTTTACATTAATATCCCCTTATGTCTGACAAAATCGAGGCTCAAAGGTGAATGAGACGCGCGAGCAGATGGGGTGGGTGTTCGGCGAGCGCAGGGCGTTTCAAGTTTGCACGGTAGCCGCTTTCCTATTTCCTGACAGTTGGTGGTGATGTTGCAGAAGACGCTTTTTTTTTTAAACCGCTAGGGAATGCTGAAATACTAACTGATCAGCTGTAAGGGGGAAAAATCAGTTTTAGCTGTTCTGGTTAGTACATCTTTTCTGTTTAGTAAAATAAAATGACCCCTGCGGTCGTCTCTAAGGGCGGGGGGAGGGAGGGAAGTGCCGGGGGTGCTGTTGGGGAGTCACTGGGAGTCACATCCTTCCGCAGCGGCTGCGCCTCAGCACTCCCTGTCAATTTGAGCGCAGCATTCGCAGTCCCAGAAAATCTGCCCCCCCCCCCCGCGAGTACGCCCAGCTGTCCCTCGTCATGGGAGACGCTCCGCCATCACCTGTGTGATGGTAGAACACTGATTTTGAGGTGGGGAGGCCCTTCACAGACATGGCAGGGGATGCAGAATTAAAGGAAAAATAGCATTTCACTACATGAAATGAACCACATAGAATTTAAAATTCCTGGCAGAATACACTGTAAGTCATATCAAAAGACTTTGTCACATGTATGAAAATTAAAAAAAAAAGGTTTCCCTCATCTTTAAATAGGGAAACACTCCAACAGGAAAATGGACGCAAATGTGAATAGGCAACTCACAGAAGAGAAAGTGGACCTTGTCCCAAAAAAGAAACCCACTAAAATGATGGTCTGTGCAAGTAGACAGGAAGCACAACTCAAAATAACAGCGAGAGACGAGTTTGCACGGACGTGGTGGGCAAACGTGGAAGGTCCGGGCCCTCCAGGTGCCGTGCTGTGTCCAGACGCGGGCCCCTCATACACTGTGGTGGGGTGTGGACCGATGGGGCGTTTTCTGGAAAGTTCACAATCTTTGTCTTGTCCATTGCATAATTAGGTCTATCCTCTAGAAACAAAAGCACCAGTATTTACATGTACAAGGGTGTTTTTTAACTTTTTTTTTACTGTCATAGCAAGGAACTGGAAAAGATCCACCTGCCCGGTAACGGGGAGCGAGGGCTGACCCGGCTGCAGGGCGCTCACACTGCGACCTTTGGTGTAGGTTCCCAAGGTGCCTTGTGTTACGTGGATTGGGTAGGAAGAGTCCTCATGATGGATTAATTAGGAAAGATAATGCAGAGAGATCTCAGCACTACGATCACAGTAACGGGTATGTTTGTGTGCATTAGAGAAAGACGGGAAGGACAGACACTCACGAGTGTTGCTGATTTTTCAGGTGGTAGGGTGGGCGAGGGTGATGAGGAGGAAACCATTTTTAAAGGTATGCAGACCTCTGTACTTTTTCTCTTGTTTGAATTAGTTTAAAGTACTTGAAAAAGTGTCTCTATCTACTTTTTCACTGAAAGCCGTGGCTCCTTCTTCACCTTTCTCAGGTGGCGCCCAGGCAGTGAGGCCCGGTGTGTGGGAGGAGAGAGCCTGCTTCTGCCCCTCTGTTCCCTGTGACCCACCACTTGGGCCACTTTATGTGGTGGCCCTGTGCCAGGCCCGGTTGACAACCAGTGCGGGGAGTCGCCCAGTCTACCTTTAGTGTCCCTGGGAATCTGGGGTCTTAAGCTTCAGTTGATCCTTTAAATACGGTCCGCGGCCCTTGTGTTTTCCCTGTCGCCGCTCCTTAGATGCGGGTGCGGTGTAGCAGCCCTGTCCCCAGACCTTCACTGCGCCCCTGTCTTCTCTCGAGCAGCGAGGGGCTGTGCTGTGACTCAGGGAAGACCGGCAGCTCCGTGTGCTGCGTGCCACTGACCTGCGAGCTTCGCCCTCCTCTTGTGCCGGCTTGACCGGCCAGCTGTGCTGACATTGGTGTTGCATTTTGAAAACAGTTGAAAGATAAAACTTCCTCTGCAAAGCGCTGTTCCCGGAGCATGTTCTGAAGAAGAGGAGCTTGGGGATGAGGGGAGGTGTTTTCCAGATTGACGACCGTAAAGCCCTCTTCTGCACTTCCCCTCCCCTTTCCTGAATCTGTGTCACGTGTCCCAAGAAAAGCATCGTCAGAAAGGCAAAAGGACACAAACAGATGTGCCAACAAAGAATAAAAAAAGGAGAAAAAGAAAGATCAGGTGGCGGGATGCGCAGTGACATGACTATTGAGAATTCTTCCTCCCCGGCGGTTGGACTGTTTTCCTGTACATTTTGAAGATGGAACTGACTTTGTGAAAACAAAACTTTTTTTCCCCGAGGGACAGCGCTTTAGAGGAAAGCAGTTGTTTTGTAAATGAGCATGGGGGAGTGAGTGCTGGAGGGCCGTCACGCTGCTTCGCGGTCACTCAGGCTGGGCCTGCTCTTCTCCTGGCTGAGTCCCGTCTCCCCTCTTTTCCAGCGGCAGCCGCCTGGGAGGCCTGGTCACCGTGCTCTGCTTCTTCTTCAACCACGGGGAGGTAGGTGGTCGCCGGGGCTTGTCTTCCAAACTGGGGTGGGGGAGTGGGGGTTTCCTTCCGGAAATACAGGGTGATTCTGTGATAGTCCAGTATCTTTAAAAATTTTAGGAGATTTTTCTAATGGAAGTATAGGTTTCTTTTTAAAATTTAATTTCTTGAAACTCTACAGTAACATTCTTTAAATGTTTGGCCCTATTTTGATGCAAATTTTAAACACTAGCATTTATCTTACTTCTCATGATTGTTATGTATTTTATGTGCTCCATCTCTGAGTGACTTGAACAAGTAGTGGATCTGTGCCAGTGCTTTGTGTAACTTAAAACTGCGTGGCTGTAGTTAATGTACCTGCATGGAGATAACCTTTTGTTCTAAGAGCTATATTTTACATTTCTATTTAAATGAACTTATATTAAACTTTGATATACTTTTAAGTGTCCTTTGTGGACTGTTTTATTATAGTTACACATTTGCACACACCGAAGGGCTTTCTACAGAGACGGCACTGGGGAAAGCAGATTCCGGGTCCAGTCTTCCCGTGTTCAAATCCGACCTCTGTCATTTAGTGGCTGTGTGACCTGCACGAGTCCTTTAATTCTTCTTGCCTTAATTCTCTCTTCGTAAGTGGGCATAATGATGTCACCCACTCATGGGATTGCTGGGGACAGTAGGTGGAGTCCTGTGTGCACAGGCCCTGGAGCCGCGTTGGACACATGGTCACTGCGGTGCGGTCGTCAGTGTGTGCTGCTGCCGTGAATGACTTCGTGCAGATGAAAGCCCGCTGCACATTCAAGGCTCCCGTGAAATCCTTTCGCTAAAGTAGAGTTGTGATTGAATTTCTAGTAATAGATCTGCCCGGCGTCCTTCCATGTTAAGTGAGTTTTGTGTGAGGGAAAAGAAAGGCCAGCTTGCTTTGTGTGTTTGCACACTCAGTGTCTGTGGTCTGTGAGTGTGGGCGTGTTCCGAAGCTCTAAGAGCAGTGGGGTCAAGGTTGAACTTTTAAGTATTCAGTGGGTTGCTAAAGGATATTGAACTAACACGTGCGGAGTGTTTAGGATCACAGAAATTTAAAACCAGAGTGATCTTCAAGATTAGAGCAGTTGACGGATGATTGCAGCATAACATCAATTAATTGGTTTGGTCTGAGTTTTGAATGGGAAAATTTTAAAAAAGGAATTATTTGGCTCTTTTTGACTGTGGATGCTACTCACTGTCACAGTGCGGACCACACAGTGCAGAGCACAGATTCCACCAGGGTGACCTGAGGAAGAGGAGGTGCCCGCCCAGCGATGGAAGCAGGGGCTGATTTTCCCCGGGGAGAAGCACCTCCTCATGCAGTTAGTGAGCTTTGCCACAACATCAGGGGTTCTGCTCCCTGGAGTCGCTGGGCGCTTACTAATTGGTACCCTTCTTTTTAGAAGAGCTATTTTAACTTAATCATGGGAGTGAGTAGTTTATGTGCCAGAAAACAGTCGTGAATTGTTACTTGCTTTTACCTTCTATTTCCATTATTTGGCTTGCTCTGTACTTGAGTCAAGAGAATATATGACATGCTTTTAAAAATAATCTTTCTCTCAGGTGATTTTACAAAGGAAGAATTTTGCCCAAACAAAAGAACTACAAAATACATAATATAAAAGGATTAACCCGATTATTTAAAACAGAAGTTTAAATGTGAAACGTGTGAAAATGCAATAAAGGAGCTATTAATTGCTTAGAGGTTATACATTTCATAATAAAATTATGTACTTATCTAGGTTTTTCAAAGAATGGCGGTTCTGTTCCTGTTGAGAATTATCGCTCGGGTGTCAGCTCGTGGTTCTGTTCTGCCTTCAGGACGCTTCCCTGTGATAAGTTAGACGTGTAGGTGCACGGTGCTGACTGAAGAGCATCTAGATCGGTGCTTTAAAAAGAACACATTTTTTCCCAATTTTGACTGCTAGAAGTTTATTATAGGTAAAATAGGTTTGTTTTGCTTTTTCATGTGAGATTTTAAAATCGTTATCAGCCTGACTGACATTGTTTTCTATAAGCCACGTCCACGGATAGAAAGGTATACACGTATGAAGAAGAAAATCCCTACGTTTTTTAAACTAAAGTAATTCAAAGCATAGGGTCTGAAATAAATAATGCCCCTTTTTTTATTACAAAGTCACATGCATGTCATTCTGTAACATAACAATATCACCCTCAAGGATACCATATGACATCTTAGGTGAAATGTTCAAAGTTAGAACTATAAATTATTACATCCGTTTTATTACTCTACCAACCGCACTCAAGCCGGTGCTACTTCTGCCTGGTCCTGTATGTAAAAGGGTGGCTTCAGAGACATGGCTGGTTACCCTTTTCATTACCTGTAATGTACTTTTCAGACCTATGTTAGTTTCTTAAATATTTTTGAACTGAGCTGAGATAAAAACATATGTACCTATTTCTAATCACTTATTGACATAGTTATGTCATTTATATAAGATTTGGAAAGAAATTCTCAGAACGCTTTGAAAACAGTCTCATTAGTCCTTATTATATTCTTGTATGGTAGATTAGTAGTAAATAATATCATTCTGCTATGCATTAAAACGGAAGCCCTGAGCGCTTCAGCGTTGGGCTCGGGTTTGTTGAGCAGGGAGAGGGTTTTAAATTTCCCTACTAACCAGCAATCTCTCCAGACTTCTCTGAACACGAGTTATACTTAGGCAGGGATATTCTTAGGTGGGGAAACTAATTCTGTCGACTAGAATTTGCCTCTTGGTTATGACGCTGTGTCGTCTTTAAAGGAACCCTGCTTGACTGGACAGACGTAATGACTTCTAGAGTGACTGACTTAGTAGTAGTACTCTCTGATTTTTTGTATTTACTCCAGTACAGGTTCTCAAAATTGGAAGATGGACTTGTTGATATATTTAGTATATATGCAGAGAAATGCTTGAGTTTGACAGCTGGGACAGTACATTATGTAATTAAGTATAAAGTAAACTCTTCAGAAAGATTGATATTGACTATTTTAGGACTTTTGTTATTTTATTTGATCCTCTCTGCCACTTTTAAATACTTTGCAGCCCAGGATAGCTTGGGCAAAGAATAAAAACAGTACTGGAATGCTCCTTTTCAGCAGCATTGGGGATGAAAATACTACCATTGATGACTGCAAAGAGTTTTAAGTCTCAGTTACAGTTTTTCTGAAATTCATGTGAAAGAAGACAAATGATGTCAATTTACACAGCCAGTTCCAGTGAGACGATTTTAATTCCGGCAGCGCATTTTCTAGCTGGTCCCTTCCCCTCTGACCTGTGCAGCTGTAGCCGAAGTGTTTGGTGCTGGGCAGTTCGTGCCGCCTGCATTTCACGGATCTGTGTTCAGAGTGGCTCCCTCTCAGCAGAGTCTTTCACGCCCCAGTTTTGCTGTTGGTGGAAATTTGTGGCTTGTTTGACAACAGACCGTTTAAATTAGGTGCGAGAGACTTCTCTTTGTCCAGGTAAATAGCAGCTCTCACTGGGTGCGCCTTACTTAGCAAAACCAGCGACTATACCGTCCACTGTGATTTTCCCCAGTGCACCCGTGTGATGTGGACGCCGCCTCTCCGCGAAAGCTTCTCGTACCCGTTCCTCGTTCTGCAGATGTTGCTCGTCACTCACATTCTCAGGTAACTGCCACTCCCTCGCGGTGCTTCGTGGTTTGTGTCGCACTGAATAACTTAAGCCAGGATTTATACGCTTCCATAATAAAAACAATACAATAACATAACTAAGATCGTGCCGATGCTAGGCTGAATGCATAAAGTTATTTTAAGAATATAATGTCAAAATACTTACTTTCAAAGACATTTCCTGAACCTGCCTTCGGTCTCCTTCCTCTTTCTCCGAGGCCCACAGACCTCCCTGTGGCGCCGCAAAGCGGTGCCGCTTGTTCCGCCGTCTCCGCTTTCCCAGGTCGTTTCTGCCGCCACCACAGCCTCCCAAAAACAGGCAGAGGGAAGGGAGGGGAGCTGGTGGCAGCAGAGGGTCCTTCGGGGCAAAGAGCAGGTCGCAGAATAGCTGTGGCCAGGTGCAGGGACACGGCACCTCTCCGTCTTCCGTGTGGTTAGCTTCCCCACGCGTCAGACGGCGGCCGCAGGAGAAACCACTCACAGGCCAAAGATAGGCTAGAATTTCTACTAAAAATGCAGGATGGGGTTGGGCTGTCCCGGTCCTCTGGCCTTCAGCTAGGGAAACCTGTGAATTCCTTACCTTTGGCCAGAGGCACCTGGACAGGAGTTTCCTTCCCAGCAGCCTGGGAGGCAACCACACCCTTGACCTTGTCTTGTGTCTCCAGTGTGGTGCTGGCAGCGAACTGCCCATAAGTCTCTAATTCCTCATTTTCTTCGACCTCTGCTTCTGGCTTCAATCCAGTGATGGCAAACCTTTGCTTCCTCTCCCACTACCTCACTGACTGCCTGGATCCGGCAGCTGTGGGTGGCACCGCTCGCCCTGCACCTTTAATCCCCCCGGGACCTGCTGCAGGAGGGCCTGCTGGTCCCCCAGGGCTGCTCTAACAAACCACCACAGCCTTAGATTACTGCCCTGCCTCTGCAGTCCTGGAGGGGCCAAGCAGTGGCCTTGCCCTTTCTGACTTCCAGAGGCTGTGTGCATCCCCTGGCCTGTGGCCCTTCTGTCTTCAGAGCAGGCCACCACAGGTGAGTCCTCCTCAGTTCCCTCCAGCCTGCTGGGCCTTCCAAGGACCCCTGTGGTAATCCGGGATAATCCGGGTAATCTGGATAATCTGCCTGGGTAATCCGGGATAATCTCCCTATCCTGAAGGTCAGCTGATGGGTAACCTTCACTCCCCTTTGCTGGGTGATGTGACTGACCTACAGGCAGTTTCCAGGAGTAGGACGCAGGCCTGTTTCGAGTCCATTCTTTTTCCAACCACACTGGGGCTGCTCCTTTCGCTCTTCCCTGGCTTCAGGGGCTGCCTTCTGTTAGGTTCTTCTGTCTTGTTCTCGGGGTGCTTCTGTGGCAAGCTCTTTCTCTCCATTTTCTTCAGCCACCTGGTCGTTGTCATGTCCGCCTCATCACCTGCTCCTTCCTGTCTTTGCTGTTGGTTTTTGTAGAACAGTTTTGGGTTTTCCCATTGGCGTAGAGTCTGGTGGCCGCTTTCCTTTCCCTGTGGCAACAGTGGCCTTCCGGGCAGATCACACCGTGCTCTCCTGGAGGTGCAGCCACCTTCCTGCGAGTCTTCCGAGGGATGGCGGCCTCACCCCTGTGGTCAGCTGAGTCTTCTGGCACTTCATCCTTCTCACCGAATTCTGTCTGCTCCGTTGGTGGCACAGTCACGTTCTTTAGTTCTGGGTTCCCCCCTGTAGCGACGTCTCCTGGGGTGGGGAGCGGATGGCGTGGGCAAGCCCAGAAGAAGTGAGCCTTGCTGGCGTGGCTGCAGCTCCTGGGGACACTGTTGTACAGAGGGGACAGCCTGTCCCTACTGCTGGGAGTCATTGATAAATAAGGTTAGGAAGCTGTTTTACCCGGGAATACTGGTTTTGGCCAGCTTCGAACTTCAAATATTTCCAGAAGTTCAGTTTTGTGTAAGCCACCTCATACCAGCCAGTCTTAGCTCGCACTTGGTAGTTCCTGGCCGTACCTCCGTTTCCGCTTCACCTATGTTTCCGCTTCACCTATGTTTCCGCTTCTGCTGCCCTGGCTCAGCGCTGTGCCGGCGCCGCCACCCGCTGGGGTTCCTCGGCTTCTGTTTGTTCCTCTGTCCCCCGTGTGCTCTGTACCCAGCTGCCAGGTTAGCATTACATTATGCTCAGAAATCGTTGCCTTCATTACCACTACAGTGAAAATCACGTTCAGTATTCCAGAGCAGTGGGAAAATGCTTTATTTTAGGTAGTGACTTTCACCTTTTTGACTATGACCTACAACAGGGGTGTCAAACTCATTTTCACGGGGGGCCACATCAGCCTCATGGTTGCCTTCAAAGGGTAGAATGTAATTTTAGGACTGTATAAATGTAACTACTCCTTAACTGTTAAGGAGTTGAAATTACATTCAGCCCTTTGAAGGCAACCGTGAGGCTGATGTGGCCCCTGGTGGAAAATAAGTGTGACACCCCCGATGTACAAGAAAGAAGAAGTACATTTTTCCTTGTGACCCCTATACCCGTGCGTGGGTACCCACATGCAGCCCAAACACTTCCATGGCGTACAGCCCTTACGTAGGACGCGAGCATATTTTTCCACTGTACTCCATTAAGCATTGCTGGTTCTTATCTAGAAAATTAATTTTGTGACTGGATTTTAAAATTGCTCGATTTAGGGGCAGGATAGAGTTGGGCTAGAACAGCACAGAGCCATGTCCCTTGGAGAAGGGACACTTCAGGAAATAAAGACAGACACTCAGTGCATCTGTGCATCCCACAGATTTGTCATGCAGTCGAAGGGGCACACCTGGTAGCCTCAGATGGTCACACACACACTTCCCATTGTGAAGACGTTAGGTGTGTTGGGGGCTTTGCACTGGCTTGCTGATTTAGGAGGAAAGTAGTTCTTAAAAGTAACATGAAACATAAAAGCACCTCACCCTCCTCAAAATCCCCTACATTACAAGTTGGACCAAAGTGAGGCATCTGTCGGTGGCTTTAGAGCGACCCCCGCCTTTGGGTCCTCTTGTCTTGTCCATGTCCTGCCGGGGCAAGACCCACTGTCGTCCCACATCCCCGGGTCTCCTCAGCTGTTGGTGCGAATCTTTGCCGGACTTGTGTGCGGTCCGTGCGGGACCTGTGTGCGGGCCCTGCGGGACCTGTGTGCGGGCCGTGCAGGACCTGTGTGCAGGATCTGTGCAGAACCTGTGTACGGGCCATGCAGGACTTGTGTGCAGGATCCTGCGCAGTGACGGCAGACGCTGCTTTCTGCAGTTTCTCACAGGCATCTATATCTCTGTCTCTCCACAGGAACCTGCCAGAACAGAGTTAGAAAATAGTCAGCGGATACGCCGACCTAGGCCGCGCCCCCCCCCCAACTTTGGCAGGCTTTGTTTGTTTTTACAGTAATAATGTGTAATTACTTTCCATAGAAAATTGTTGAAGTGCGTGTCTCATGGTATGATTTCTAACCCATTGGTTCAGTTAGTCCAGTTTCTGGTATAACCAGATCATGTCCAGAGGTTCTAATTTGCAGCAGGTTGGAGCCACGCTAGAATATGTTGTGGCTAAACTGAATGATCTTGTCTGTCTTCTCAAGGGCCACGAAACTTTACAGAGGCAGCCTGGCTGCCCTGTGCGTTTCCAACGTGTTCTTCATGCTCCCGTGGCAGTTCGCTCAGTTCGTGCTTCTCACCCAGGTAAGGGGCTTCTGTGTCTCACCCAGTTATAAGCTCATTTGTGTACAGTTATAGAACTGAAAATGTACGATTCTGACTCCTAAAATGTTTTGGGTTTTTTTTTAGTTAATCCTTTTAAACAAAGTTCAGGGTAGGAGAGTGTGTAGGATTTACTTATTGACGGGCAAGACTATACTTTCAGGGATCATTTCTATAGTTTGTTACTTATTGACGGGCGTTAATTACTTGCGTACTAGAAGAATGCATTTATTGAACTCGCATTTGTAAAAATGCCTGTCTTCATTGTTCAGTATTTGCTGGTGTGCTTGAAAGAGGGTGAGACTATCACTTGATGGGTTTCTTTTAGGGAAATGTATTTCTTTTGTGAATAATGCTGTACATTCTTCCTTGGATAAGCACACACAGGATAGCACAGGATGGACAGTGAAACAGCTCGTTTCTCTGTGACCCCCCTTCCGACCTGTAACTTTCGTGTCCTCTTCCCACGTCCCTTGTCTCCCTCCCTCCCCAAACAGAAGTCTCTGGGACAGGGTGCAGCCCACCTGTAGAGAGGGGGGATTGTGTGTCCTCCTCGCCCTGCCCTGGCCCCCACCCCCGCTGCTTCTTTATCGTGCTGGCCATGTTTATATTCGTGTAATGCAGTGACAGGGTCACTTTTTCATGTTCTTTGAAATTTCTTGCTTGAGAAAAGAAGTGAGACCGGGATTTCATCCTGACTCCATTCACTAGCTTCTCAACTTGGACAAACTGCTTAAAAGCTCCTTAGTTTCAGTTTCCCGGTTGTGAGGTAAAGATGTGAAGAGCCCACTTTGCGGGCGTGGTTAGGGTCAGTCGAGGTAGTGTGCAAGGCTCTCAACACCTTACCTGGTGCTTCCGCCAGACTCAGCGAGGTGAGCACGGGACTGTTACGGTTTAGAAAGAGGCTCTCTTTGTACTCGTTGTCGTCTTTCCCACGATGACATTGTAAATGTGTCTGGTTTCAAGTGTCCCTGAGAGTCACTCCTGAAGACCCAGCCCTGCGGGCCGCTGTGTGTTGCTTAGACCCTGGGTGGAGGGGGAGCACTCCCCTCACTTCCGGGGAGCGGAGATGGCCTGCCTGTGGGGGCGGGATGTCCTGGGAGGTCCTGGCGTGCGGTGGGGGGCTGGTGCACTTCGGTGGGGTTTTGTTGAATGACAGCACACGCTTCTCCACTCCTGTGGTGCCGGATCAGTCACTCCCGCAGTGCAGTGACCCTGGGGACGACCCTGGTGGAAAGCCTTGGCTTTCTTGCTGATGGGAACTTTGTTGTAGCTTGCTTGGAGATAAAATACTTGAGGAATGGAACTTACCTAATATGTTTAACAATTTGGCCGTTTGCATAGCAGGAGGAACTTGGAATTCAGCTTGAATTCCTGTCTGCAGGGAGAAGGACGGAGAGGTGTCATTTGACGTAGTACCTCGAGTTTTACTCAGAGGCACACTTCCATCATTCAGTCAGCTCATCTAAGTAACCCCGGCGTGCTCAGAATTCCTGGTGAACATGCACACAGTTTTCTTCAAGACTGTAGAGAAACTCAGTTACCTTTGTAGTGAAAGACTTCTCACTTGAAATTTTATAAACTAGGTAACTAACACTTGAATATTTGTGTAAGTGAAAGAACACTAATGAAGATACTTATAAAGAGTGACTAACAAGCAGAACTTAATTTATTTTAAGTTCTTAATGTATTAATTATAAAAATACATGAATACACACATGCATTACATAATTATTTTGGAGTTTAACATACCTTCTTCAATTATGCACCAGTCTTCGTGTGTTATAATTACATTTTCCTGCTATTTCACTGGGCGTGGCCATGTGTGACTGTGTGTGACCGACCATGTGTGACCGACCATGTGTGACCGTGTGTGTTGACAGTAGAGTCACCCTGACATTAAAATGAGTGTCTTTTTGGGTAATTCGCAAAGTAGGTAACTTGGATGGTTCGTTGAGAGAGCTGCATATGGAAAAGAAAAATCCACTGGTATTTGCTGTATGAATGTACTGACTCTATTTGATAATCAGTTGTTGGGTAAGAGGGTAACTACAGAACTCACTTTCAAAATAAATACAGATGAATTTGAAACAACAATAAAAATAATATTTTTTTATTCTTATAGCTATCCTTTGTACATATAATTTTAATTTTTAACAATTTCTGTTTGAATTTCAGATTGCATCATTATTCACAGTGTATGTTGTGGGATACATTGACATATGCAAATTACGGAAGATCATTTATGTACACATGGTAATGGTTTTTAAGTTTGTCTTTTGTTCTCCTTTGAGCTGATCTTAAAACAAACTCCTGATTAGTATTTGACTTGCTTATGGTTGAAACTAGTCATAACATGATTCCATGACTAAAACAAGTGGCATTCAAAACCCGCTATACAGTTAACAGACCTTGTTTTAAATAGGCTACCCAGGAGTTTTATTTGGATCAGTTTACCTGATTTGAGGTCGTTGTGCCTAACTTAACACGTTGTCCATAAGAGAGAATTCGTGAAAGGGAAACAGGGAGTGACATGTCACCCAGGGCCTCCTGTTAGGATGTGGGATGTTCGTTTACTGAGCACCAGCTATCCAGCCCCATGGGACACACCAGTGAGTGGAGCGACGAAGATCCCAGCACACGTGTCGATTTCGTCCTAGCAGAGTGGAGGAAGAGAGGAGACGGGACGAATAATGAATACAGTAACGGTAGATCGTGCAGGATTAGACAGAAGGGGAGACCCAGTCCTGGTCCCCCAGGGAGGTCAGGGGGACAGCGTCAGGGCTGGGAGGTCCAGGTGCAGGCGGGTGGGCAGGGCCGCTCTTGCTGAGATGGGGCATGGAGCAAAGGTCGGAAGGGAGGGGACCTGGAGTTTGCTAAGTAGATTCGTGGAGAGAGAGGTTCCAGGCCGGTGAGACCGCTAGAGCAAATGTCCTAAGCCCGGGGGGGTAGTTTTGATGAGTATTTATTCTTTAAAAACATTTCTCTTCTTTTTTTGTCATTAGTTCTTGACATTTTGATAATTTTTTTCTATTATTTTAATGTCACTACAATATACCATTATCAGTTTTTATTCTCTAGTAATTGATTCACATAAAAGGACATTTATACTATCTAGGGAAGTTACGGACAAAGTTATGAAATGGCCCCCCATGAGCGAGCCTGCCCTCCAGTTGAGAACTCGTGACGCCCCCAGGGATGGCCACTGTCCTGACTCGTTAAATCTCGCGCAACCGGGCTTTCTCCAGGACTTAGCCGGGCCTGCACTCCTAAACAGTAGTACACCGGGTGGGCCCGGAGGGGTCTGCAGTTGTTCCTTCCGTGGAAGGCAGTACAATGATAAAGAATAATTCCAGAATAAACTCTCTTTCTTGTGCTCACAACTGTAAACCTACTTTTGCCCCACCCTGTATTTTTATTGCTAAATATTGATATTGTTCTTAAGATTTGTAAAAATGGTTTTACAAGTTTTTTTACATTTTTTTACAAGGTTTTATGAGACTTAGATTTTTACTCAGGTTTCTGAGATTTCTGTGTTGATGGGGTTTAGACATTGTCTTTGCTTTATATTTCCCGTTGTGTAAATAAAACACAATTTGTTTTCCACTTTCTCACTGAAAGACACCTAGCTTTTTCCCTCTGTTTCTTCATTTGTGAGTGGTGCTGTGCATTTTTACGCATGCTGTCTGGGGTGTGTATATTGAGTCTCTGTAGGGCATTTACATGGCAGTAGAATTTCTGGGTGGTAAATTATATACGTGTTCAACTTCATAACTTACACCACATTGTTTTTCAAAAGTGATTAGACTACTTCAGACAGTAATGTGTAACAGTTCACGTTTTTCTATATCCTTTTCTGTTTCGTCAATCTGACGAGTATAAAATGGTGTCCTAATGGTTTTAATTTGTATTTTCTGTCGCTCTCAATAAAGCTGAACATCTTTTGGTGTGTTTGTGGGTCCTTTGTGTTTCTCTTTTTGTAACATCACTGTCCATATCTTTTACCAGTTCTCTTATGTCTAAGAGAGACGACGTCTGTTTTATTCACTGCAGGGTAATCCACTATTTCTATTATTTGTGTTGATGCTTGCGTTGTTCCCTGTTGGGCCAACTTCAGGCTGTCGTCTCTGTCCTTTTAACTCGCTCTCGTCCCACTCCGAGCACTTTTTGAAAGAAATGTGTAGAGGCTAAACTTCGTCAAGTGCTTTCCTGCATCTTTCTGGGTGATCTCATGTATTTTTCCCTGCTTAATATGTTGCAGTGGTGGATTATATTGATAGATTTTTCCATTGAGAATCCTCACTTTTCTCCGAAACGCAACTTTTATACAGCGCTGGATTCGCTTTGCTGTTACTTTGTACTAATTTTTAAATACCTGTTCCCGAATGGGATTGGACAGTAAGTTCTTTTTGACACTTGGCTTATTTCCCCCCAGACTGTTTAACACAGTCTTGTAACATGGCAGTGAAACCTCAGGGCCTTTAGATTCTGTCACACGGTCGCCTGGGGATGCGGACTCAGACTCACGGTGTAGAAGCACCAGGTTACACAGGGTTACCTTGCAGTCCAGCCTCTCTGGGGTTGGCGATTCCTGCCTGATGGTGCGACGTGCCGAATACAGAGCGTTGTCTTCCATCACCCCTTCACAGATTCCTGTACCACATACAGGGGAAAACAGAATTATCTCCAAATAGGATTTTCCCCATTGTTTTATTGTGGTAAACTACATAACGTAAAATTTACCATCTCAAAATCTTTTTAAGTACACATATCCATGATAGTAAGTGCATCCAGACGCAATGGTATTAGCAGCCATCACTACCATCCATCTCCAGAACACTTCCTCTCGCAACATTGAAACTCTGTAGCTATTAAACAACAATGCCCTATTTCACTTCCTCCCCCCAGACCTAGAAACCACCCCCGGATTCTGCTTTCTATGTCTTTGATTCTGACTGCTCTAGGTACTTCCTGTACCTGAAATCATGCAGTATCTGTCTTCTCAGTGGTTTTTTCCGCTTGAGGTCCATTCATGTTGATGCAAACGGCAGGATTTCCTTCTTTTTTATGGCTGAATAGTATCATATATATTCACATATCAATATATATTCATGTGTACAGGGGTGGGCAAAAGTAGGTTTACAACTAATACAAATAAATAATACAGCATTCAGTAATATAAGAATGAACTGCGTTTCATGTACTCAACTGTAAACCCACTTTTGCCTACCCTTGTATATTCATAACATATATTGCACATATGTGCCACATTTTCAATATCCATGTGTGTACAAATACTTATGTTTGCTCCATAAGGACTTAATGTTCTATAGAGAGAGCTTTTAAGGAAAATAACCGAACCCAATAGAAAAATGGGGAGTGGGACGGGACAGTTCGCACACACTCACAGCACAGTGACAACACAGGAGCAGCAAGGAGAAGAAAAGATGCTGGGCCTCATTGTTAAAAGAGGTAAGACAGCGAGGCACTGTTTTTCTTAGATTGGCAGATCCTGAAAAGGGTAATTAATATGCACACAGCGTTGGCAGGAACGAGTATCAGCAGGAACTTCATGCCCTGTTGGTGGGAGAGTAAATCGATACAGTATTTTGCATGGCAGTTTGTCTGGTTTTTTTTTTTTTTTTTTTTTTTTAGATTTGAAAGTGTGTACCTTTAATCCATCAGTTTCACTTCTAATAATTTATCCCTCAGTGTATTGACATGCATGTAAGATACGCACAGAAGGAGTGTGTGGCATCCTAACAAGGCTTGTTAGAAAACGACGAAGTAGCAGAACGACACTGGAAAGCAGGAACCGCTCAGCAGTAGTCAGAGGACCGGTTACATTTGTTCAGCAGAATGAACGAGATGGGTCTGGACTGATAGGGGAGCGCTCGGAAAGAAATTAAGAGTAAAACCAAGAAATAGCACAGTTTATGGGTTAAGTTTCCATTTGTGGCTTTTAAATATATATATAAACTTGAATTTGTACGTGTAAAAGTCTGGAAGGATACACAGAAAGTGTTAATATTGGTGATCTTTCGGGTATTGAAGTGCGGGGAAGGATTTGGGCTGTTTTTTTTAATATGTTCCCTTTTGAACAGTTTGAATTTTGTTTATCATGGGCATGTGCAATTTTTTTTTGTTTTATGTGCATTAATTATATTTTTCTTGGATTTTTCCAGATTTCTCTTGCACTTTGTTTTGTTTTGATGTTTGGAAACTCAATGTTATTAACTTCTTATTATGCTTCCTCTTTGGTGATTATTTGGGTAAGTGTTTCCTAAGTACATGGCTGTTTTTGAAATGAATGGTTTATCAGCTTCTTCTTCACTGGCTTGGGATTTGCGAGGGGTTCTTTGCGAGAAGCATCTCAGTGTTTGACTGCGTGCACCCACCTGTGACCGAGTATTGGAGCGCTCGCTTCCAGAACAGCGAAGAAACACCACAGAGGTTCGAGTCGGAAAGCATAGCTCCTTGCCTCACTGTCGAAGTTGCCCTTTCTCCTTCCCCATCTTCTCTGCCACCTAAGTTTAGGCCCCGGGGTTAATTTCAGAGAAGTTTCTATGCTGCTTTTTTCCTTTCATCCTCTCCTCTTTTCAGTTCCTGTCCAATTCCTGCTGCCTCTCCGGCCTCCTTTCCTCCCTGCGGCATCTCCCAGCTGTCTCTCCTCGTGCCCCTGGATTGGAAGCCTGAGGCCTTAGGCCTTGGTTTTTAGGGTCTTCCCTTGTGTTTATTTGTGTGAAATATTCAGATAGTTTAAATCAGGTGGTGATTCAGCTGTAGTTTGCGAAGTCACTGCCGGCGGAGGTGGTTGGGAGCCCATGGCACAGAATCAGAGCCAACCGGGAAAGGCCACCTAACTCCTTCGTTCCTCTGGTGGGGTGGCTTTCTAAATTACACTTTCCTGGATGTAAGGACTTCCAGAAGGAGCTATGCCTTTTCTTTTTTTTTTTAAATCAGTGGGCTTCACCATCACAATATTTTGCAACCCTGAGAAGAAAGAAATTATTCCTATACGTAGTAGAGGTTGGTTTCTGGAAGACAAAAGCCTTGTGTACTGCCCTCATGTAAATGTATTCTGTTTCTTGATGAGTCATTTGACCTACTCAGGTCACTTTGGCTTTCTGGATTTCTAAAGCCCATTAGCGAGTTTGGAACCTCTTATTTCTTTGTCTCATTTTACAAATGACATTTGTCTTCGATCTTATTTCTCAAAGGTACACGTCTTTTCAGTCCGTAGCACCGCCCTTTTCAGGTTGTGCGACGCGAGTGTATGTCGTCACAAGAGTTAGCGATTAGCATGTGGCGATGCTGTGTTTTCAGCAATAAGAAAAAAATTCATGAACTGAGTTGCTGTGCTTTGAGAAGAATGGTAGTTTTTACAGTTAGTGCATCATGTTTGTAATTAGGAAACGTGAAAATGTATTCAATTCTCTATTTTACATGTGTACACAGCAAGGCCAGCTGTCACTCAGGTTCAAGTACCCGCCTCCTGGGGCTTGCGTGTTCCAGGGAAGCCACTGAATGGAAGATCGCATGCCAGTAAAATCTAATCTAAGTGCATTTTTGCAGGAAATTTGTCTTTGTTCAGTTGAGCACCTACAGTGTGTCAGGTTTCCTACTAAGTGCTTGACACTGAGGTGTGTTATAGGGATGAATTATGCATATTTATGTACATTTCACATAGTTTGTTGTATAAAAATGAACGACGCCAGCAGTTACAGAATGTAGCATGTTTTTGCATATGTAACCATCAACAAACATTTGCCTATTTTTGTTGAGAGTTAGCATTTTGAGACATTAATTTTAACACGTTTGTGTTCACAGATATTCAGAAACTTCTGAAAAGATTTCATTTGGGTTCATATATTTACATTTTTTTAAAAGATTTTTTTATATATTTTTAGACAAAGGAGAAGGGAGGGAAAAAGAGAGGGAGAGAAACAATGTGTGGTTGCCTCCCACGTGCCCCCCACTGGGGACCCGGCCCACAACCCAGGCATGTGCCCCGACCAGGAATTGAACCTGTGACCCTTTGCTTCACAGGCCTGCGCTCAATCCACTGAGCTATACCAGCCAGGGCCATATATTTACTCTGACTATATTTTGCCAAGTTTGAAGTAGATTTAGATACCAATAGGTATTATATTTGAGAATCTATTATGTACTTGGAAAGATATGAGATTTGATAATGAAGTATTTAGTTGATCCATTAAAAACTTATTTGTAGTTTATCCTAAGAGTTAATAATATTTAACTTAAGAAAAGTCTTGTTACTGTAAGACATCTGTCTAAAACTCTGAATTCATTTTATACTTCTTGATTCTCAGGTAAATCAGAGAAAGAAATCACTCATAAAAATTAATATGTGATGCCGTTTTCAGCTAAACGAAGTCACTGACTCACCTAATCCACTTTGGTTAGAATAGGGCCTGTTCCTGAAGGCAGGGAGCTGGTGTCAGTGCTGTGTGGAATGTCGACCGTGTGCTGAAGTTTGGATTGAGTCTTACTATTTAGAAGTACTTTCTGGCACTTAAGTTATACATATTAACTGTATGCTATATTATTTTCTCCTTGCAGGGTGTACTGGCAATGAAACCACACTTCCTGAAAATAAATGTATCTGAACTTAGTTTATGGGTAAGAATCAATCTATTTGAATGCATACGTTTTTCTTCTCTAAAATATGACATCGGTTTTATGTTTCACTTTTAAGGAAACAATCTATGCAATGCAGGGGATCTAACAGTTTTATGACATGTTAGAGCTCAATTTTAATGTGGCAAATTGCCCTTTTCATGACACAAGTGAAGATTAATATATGATAGGTAAAGAATTTCAGTTTTATTTGTTATCCATGTTTTTGCTAAGGAGTAGTGCGTGTGTAAGGAAGTGTTGGTGGAAGGGCCTTTAGCTACAGTTGCTGTGCAAGTCTTCTGTAAAGTGTATGAATTTTTATGATAAGATTCCATGCTTATATTTTTTTTTTAGTGATAGCTCCTTGATTTTGGAATAACAGTATTTTAAGTTAAGGTGCATTTTTTTTTATTTTTTAAGCATTTTCTCTTGCTTACGGAGACACTCACTTGATGTGTGACTAAAGCATCTCTTTCCTTCCTCGACTCTGTCTGTGACGTGGCTGTAGGAAGCATTGTTTATTTTGTTTTGTTATGTTTTTCTTTTGCAGGTTATCCAAGGGTGTTTTTGGTTGTTCGGAACTGTCATTCTCAAGTACTCGACATCTAAACTCTTTGGCATTGCAGATGATGTGAGTGCATTTTTGCTTAGACTTGCAATATGGAATTACCACTATTTAAGCCAAATTCCAAGATGCAGTCTATATGTTTTTTAATCTATCCGTTTGCATTTTACTTGCCTTTAGACTTTTTTCTCCTTTTCATTGGAAAGATAGTTTTCTTATGCTGTTTTAGGTGTTATTTGTTCTCCCTATTGATTCCTTAAACTTATTAGCACACATTTTTTTTCTCCAGCAGGAGTGTTGAAATTCTTTGGCACGTCCTTACCACCCCTCAGCCCCTACCCTCACCCCGGTCCACCCCTGTCCCCCCCGCCCCCACTACCCATTACCCCCACTCCCCATTCCCCCACCCCACCCTCCTGTCATCCTAATGCCATCTGGGATTTTAATTATTGTTTGTTTTAGATGTAGTTCCCACCCCACACCTGGCCTGTCTCCGGTTCTTGCTTTTTTATTTTTTTAACTTTTTTTTTTTTAAGATTTTATTTATTTATTTTTAGAGAGAGGAGAAGGGAGGGAGAAAGAGAGGGAGAGAAACAGCAATGTATGGTTGCCTCTCACGTGGCCCTCACAGGGACCTGGCCTGCAACCCAGGCATGTGCCCCGACTGGGAATCGAACCGGAACCCTCTGGTTCCCAGCCCGCGCTCGATCTACTGAGCTACACCAGCCGGGCCGGTTCTTGCTTTTTTAGACAACAATGAATCAAAAGTTTGGCAAATGTCTCATTTGCTAAATGAAAATAATCTACGTTCCTCATATGGCTTTCTGTGGGGAGCAGACGACTGATGTGAGCGAGAGCACCTGGTGACATGTCCAGGTGACACAGGTGTCAGCTGGCGGTGGGAAGTGCATGCTCTCCTCAGGCCTGCACATTTGCTACTTCTTGCAGAGTCTTCAGTCCCCTTTCCAGAAATCTGAATTAATGTCTCCTTTCCTTTACTCTGTCGCACTTGGTCCTTTGACGAGTGGCGGCGGTGCCTGTGTCACCAGGCCCACCCGTCCCGGTAGGCTCCAGCAGAGGAGACACTGTGTAATGTGTTGCACTGGGGCAGGGACAAGGCAAGGAGACAAGACTTCGGTTTGTTCATGGTCGACCTTGGAAGCTGGGTGGCGGTGGCGCTCTGATTTGTCAGCAGAAGGAGAGAACTGTCGGAGGGTGCAGCGCCTGCTTGCTTAGTGAAAGCTCACTGCGTGGGAGCAGGGAGCTCTATAACGTAGTGAAAACTATTTCCGGGTACTGTTAAGATTAAAATGCGTTACTATAATCTATGGCATAATCTAATGGTACCTCATTTTATTCCCTACTAGGCTCATATTGGCAACTTATTAACGTCAAAATTCTTCAGTTACAAGGATTTTGATACTTTATTGTATACTTGTGCAGCAGAGTTTGACTTCATGGAAAAGGAGGTAAGATACGGTTTCTGGTTTTTTCCCGTAGGTTTTGGTTCATTCGTTCATCAGGAAGGATGTTCCTGTTGTTTCAGACTCTGTGCTCCGTGCCATTATCTAAATTCGAAGGAAAAGAAAAATCTGGCTGCTTAGAGGAAACTCTTCCTGTTTCCGTGACTCCAGCCCCCGGTCCGCACAGCCCTTTCTCCCTTGAGGAATTGGGAAGCGTGCGTTCCACCAGCAGGTGTTGGACAGGCAGACGCAGAGGCGCTTCAGGTTGCCTCTCCGTAGGCGCAGCGTGGATTCCGTGAAGCGTGGGCTCTCGCGTCCCTGCTCCCTTCGCGGTGCTGTGTCCACACGGTCTCACTGCTTTGAAATGAGGTTGAGCACAAGTTTCTCATTCCGGCGGCATTTTTCTTTACAACTGCATTCAGATGTTTAGAAGGAAACTGTGTTCAGAGTAGTTCAGTGGATTGTGGTACCACTGAACATTCTCGAACGAGGGACTCCCGTTCTTCGTGTCTTAGCTACGTGTTTGTGGCAGCATGCCGCGCACGGGGGAGGTGAGCGCAAATTGAGGTGCATGGGAAAGTACTTGACTATGTTAATATTGTATAGAAAATGCAATTTCACAGTTCTCTGTGCGTTGGTTTGGGTCAACAAGCAGGTATCCCTGGGTCTTTTTACACCACCATGCTGCCTGATTCCTTATGGTATTTTATTGTCTGTGAGACACGGTTCTTCAGAATCGTGTGCTGTGTGTTCAGCTGGCCAGCGGCACTCTGTTGCCACTTTCATTCTCTCCCTGACTCCTCCTGGGTCAGCCCGAGTCGCAGAGCAGCGGACGGCGGTGCACCACACTGCCAACCCGCCTCAGCCAGACGTCTGAGCTGGGCACGGCCCGCAGGTGTGCTTGGCCCCTCGGTCTTCATCCCCCGAGTCTGGCACGTGGGTTCCACCCACACTGGCCGATGAAGGGCACGGGTGGCAGTGCTGGTCTGCCGGAAGTCAGGAAGGAAGAGGGTCTTGTAAGACATCAAAGTGTACAGTAATGGACGGTCAAGGCGCCTTCAAGAACGCGGTGAAGGAAGTAGAGGGTCAGCACTGGCAGGCCGAGAATTAGGACCCAGAAGTCGTTTACCATTAACGTGGCCTGCACTGTGGCTGGCGAGTGTGAGCCTGCAGCCGCGTGAGAGAAGGAGCTGTCACTGGGTCGCAGCGTGACTTCTGTCGCTGGGGAGAAAATGGCAAAGCTCTCTCCAGCCTGCCGTCCCGCCTCTCCACGGGGACCTTCCCGGGGACGGCCCAATCAGAGCATGTCCGTCGCTGGTGCGCCCGCTCACGTGGTGGGGCAGGAGCGGTTTAACACGCCCGCACACTGATTGCAGGGACACGGAAGAGGTGACAGAGGGAGCAGCACGGGATGGCCTTAGGTCCTCCCATTAGAGTGTGAGAGCAGAACGCTCACGGTGGTTTCTCGTGGGGAGATGAGCATTCACCTTTTTCGTCATTATCTAAATTTTCTACAATAATCATGCATTGATTGTATTACGCTGTGAAAAGAGAGGGAACTCAGTCAGGGGCTCTTTCCCTTTCAGATAAGAAATGGGCAGCAACAGTACTGAAAGCACAGGGAAGCAGGAGAGGCCGTTTTTATGGTCAGACCCGACAGTGCTGGCCGGTCCGCGGGTGCACACTCAACCGCGTTTAAGAGCGTGTATTGGCGTGAAGGGGGGAGCACGCGGGCGATGGGCCGAGTGCACACGATGTCATGAGGGTTGTATGGGGGTGGGGGCAGTTTAAAGCTTGTATCACACATACCAACTTTACGTCAGTTAACTCTATGTTGAAAATAATAAAGCCTGAAAAACAAGTTCGAGAGACATGTCACTGACATTAACTTCATTTCTTAATGAGCGCAGTAACCAGTGCGGACTGCATGTGAGAACAGTTCGGAGGTTTGTGTGCGTGTAACTTAGAACACCTGCGCACTAAATCCTGTAAAAGTCAAAGAGCAGTTCACTAACTGGCATGGTTCTTGCCAGAAGTGTAACAAAGGAAACCAGAGATTACTGTAATTAGCGTAGGAGCTTGTGTAAGTCAATCAAAAAGTACCCAGCACCCTCACCTCCCCCACCCCCACCGAAGACACATCCCCACCCCCACGCACGCGCGCAGAACTAGCGGAGGGACACGGACCGACCGTCTAGCGGGGAGGTGATACTGGCAACTGATGAAAATGTGAAGCTGTCTTTATTTTTTCTGCATCTTCCAGTTTTTACAGTGAGCTCATATAACCCACTGTGTATGCTTAGAATAAACTCAAGAATTGCAAGGGAATATTAAAATGAGAGACCTGGTAATCAGAGCAGAACGCAGCGGCGCACACGCGCCCCTCTCCGAGGTTCTGCGCGTACACTCTCTGCTGTATCTTTGGATATTGAGCAGTTTTATCATTTTGTTTTATGTTAATACCTGTGTACATTAACCTTAGTCCCTTCTGATGGTTTCCTCCGGAGGGTTATGCTGAACTTCGCTAGTCACTTCCTGCCTCTCCCCTCCTCCTCAGCCGTTTCTCATTTGCTGTGATGCTGTCCTCGGTGAGATTATTTTACTTCTGTGTAGTCTCCCCCCAGCCCCGCTTTTGAGTCCCGCCGCGTCTTCATCGTGAGAACCCGCCACTGCGTGCACTATTCTGTCACCTCTCTTTCCCCGTCGTGGCCGCAGCTGGGTCACCAGGAAGCCCCTTCTGCCTTTTCTTGGTTAGGTGACGCTTGTCCCCGGGGCTCCTCGGGTGGGGCTCCTGGGAGCAAACACCCTTCGTGTTCACGTGTTCAGAGTATCTTACCAGTATTTTCCGCGTGACGGTTGGCTGGCTAGATACAAGTCTATCGGTCTCTTGTCCTGAGTTTCTTAAGTTACTCCACTGTCTTCTGGTCAGAAGTATTTCTGTCAAAGTCTGATGTTAAATCTCATTTTCTCTGAAAGAGAAATATTGTGAAATACCTTTTAAGCTTTTGGAATATAACATTAAAAATTTTTGAACACTTTGTTAAATTTTGTTAAATGCTTCTAACACAATTATGCATTACCTTTTTAAGATAAACACCTGTATCTTACAACTTTTGTTGCATTTGTTATTAGAAAATACCTAATTTTTAAAATATTAAGATAGTTTCAGTTATGATTTTTGTTTAGATTGAGACAATTTAAAATTTACAAAATAGATATATATATTTCAAAATAGTAAGTACAATGCAAATGTTTATAAAGGTAAATAGTAAGATATGAACATTTAATATCTCTTAATAGGACTTCTAACTCATGAAGTATGCATTTTTGTGTAATGAATTACCAAAATTACTCATCTAATACAGAATAATAAATGAGAGAAATTGGACTACTGAGAGGGAAAATCATAAAATGCTGCTTACTCTGTATTTTGTAGAATTAAAATGTACCAGTATTTTAATATAATTGAAACTAGATTTCTCTTTATAAACATATTAGGGAAAATATATACTATTTGACTCAATAATACAGAATTGTTTTGTGAGGGAAAGTGGTGATAAGCAAATAAACTGCAGTTTAGAAATTTAAGTTCAGATTGTTTAAGAAGGGACCTCCAGTCATTGTGAGGTGTATAGGATCGCAATGTATAGGGCTTTGCTAGGTAAGGTTTTGGTGTAGTGTAGTTTTGTTTTTATCTGGTACTAAAGAAGATGCCCAAATGTCATTCTCCTGCAAACATCGGTCATTGCGTGTGTGTTAAGGGTCCTGGCTGGGATGTTGAGCCCCCACAGGACCTGCAGGGAAGCGCGAGCTGTTTGAGGGAGTCTGCTGACCGTAGCTGAGCAGTGAGTTGAACCCCTGAGTTAGGGAAGCAGTGCCAGGAGGTACTTACACGTGTTTGGGGACTGTATTTGTCAGTGTTTTCAGCTCGACATTCTGGGGACATTTGTTTCTGTAGAAGTGCATTTCCTTTTTTCTGATGGGAGTCTGTCTGTGGTCAGGCCGGCCCCTCGCTGAGGGAGTGCTCGCGTTGCAGTTCTCTTGGTTTATTATTGGGAGTGAAATTTCGCCTGTTCAGAGTAACACTCCGGTGACGAAGGTCTCTGCCTTCCAGACCCCCCTGCGGTACACGAAGACCCTGCTGCTGCCCGTCGTCCTCGTCGTGTTCATCGCGATCGTCAGAAAGGTACGCGTCTCACGCAGAGCTTTTTCCCGTAAGAAAACGTTCTCCTGCGTCTGTGTAGGAGTTAGTCTGCTGGGCGTGCGTGTTCATCCGACCACGTCTTCTGTGGATTTATGGAACCCTGGTCCGTATTTTCTTACTGATAGCCTCTGACGGACATTCACAAGCCTTAAAAGGCTGTGCTGTCTGCCAGCGTGACACAGACGTGGGGGGAGAGGTGGCTCATGTGCCGCTCGTCCCGTGTGGGGGGGACGGGGTCAGAGAGGCCCCGTGGGCACAGACGCAGCTCTTTCTGCCTCTGCGTGTTATTACCGGTTTGCTTCTAACTTTCGTGTGCTGCTCCCCTAAGATCTTTCATGTGGGCCTTTCTGAGTTGCGCGTGTGGTGTTCACTAACCCCTGGGCCCAATTTATTATCAACCAAAAAGATCAGGCAGGGTGTTAACCGCGCATTGTGAAACTCAGTAAAACGTGTGACTGCTGGCCTGGCTTTGGGGATGAAGCCCGAAGCCCAGACGGAAACCGGGCAGGGAGTTGCCGTCTTTGCTGACCAGCGGGCGCAATGGTCTCTCTTTTTTCTTTTAAGAGCTGGTAAGCTTAACTGTGGGTGGTTTAAGAGGATGAATTGAGGTTAATCTGTAATAGAAAAACAGGTAATAGGCCCTGAAAGTTTTCTGATTTGTAGCTAGGGGTTTCTGTTTCAACACAATGCCGTGTGCTTGTAGAGTGCTCACTGCTCTAATTATCGTTCACATTATGTGTCTGTGCTTCCCCAAAGCATTTCACAGGCGCTGTTGCCGTTGGTTGTTCGACAGCCCTGTGAGGGGCACGGACGCTATCACCCCCGTTCTGACCGATGCAGAACGGGAAGGTTGGGGTGGCTAGCGGCCCCACAGCGTGTCCACTGACGAGCAGGGGAGAGCGAGAGTCGGGCCGCACGCCCTCCCTCCTCACGGGTGGCGTGCAGCCTTCAGCTCTGGGCTCTCACATCCGCCTGGGTTAGGGCTCGTAACCCAGGCCAGGCGCTCTGCTTCCTTTGCACTTTGGCATACTTTATGTGGGTCTGCGCCCAGAAAGAAAGAAAGAAATACCGCGTGTTGGTGATCCACAGGCATTAAAAGACAGCTGTCTGGGTGGCTGGGTGATGAAAGCGGTTAGATCGGGTTAAAGAAGTGGGATGTTTGACTTGAAATATTCTAATGGAAAGAAGGTCATTGTTTTCACAGTTAAAGACCTGACACTTAGAAATAAGGTTACGTTCATTTTGGCTCCTGAGAACTACGGCCAGAGTCAGTCCAGCCTGATCTGGAAGGTGTCACGGATTCAGGCAGTGCCAGGGGCTTCTTCCAGGAGCTGGACTAACACCTGTCAGCAGGTGGAGGACATCGTACCGGGGAGGGGCTTTCGGATCAGACGGCCTCCCGGTCACTGCTAAACAGGAAGACTCAGTGGCTTGTCGGTTGTGCTTCTCGGTCTGAGCCAGTTCTGCCGGCCTGTGGGGCTGTGATTGGGGGAGGCCTGGCCCATGCCCTGGGTGGTGGGAGTCACCGAGTGTGAATCGGGAGCCCAAGGTCAGGTTCGGAGACCCAGCAGTGCTTCGCCGCCTTCCTGGGGGTCATTACTCCACCCGAGCCTGTTGCTCACGAACAAAGTAAGGACAGTGAATGCGCCTGAAAAGGGTTGTTGGGCGTTAGGTTTGCTCAGGTTCTGTCCACATGTAAGATCATGTTGTAATTATTGCTTTCCGAGCTATCTCTTGTCTCCATGCTTCTATGTAAGGAAAAATTTGAAAGTTTAGATGACACTTTAATTAGAATTTGCTTTTCCCAAAACAGCTATTCTAACGTGTTTTAAAAACTCTATTTGCAGATTATTAGTGACATGTGGGGTGTCTTAACTAAGCAGCAGACACATATAAGGTAAGTGTGCTGTTAATCGTTTTGTTCCTTCCTCCCTGTGTGACGAAGCAGACGTTTAGCGTGCGAGCAGTGTGCAGTGACGCGCCCTGCACGCGACCTTTGCTAATCGATGTTTTCAACCATCGTCATCCCCTTCTGTGCTTCTCTCGTTTCTGACCTGTGCCGAGCCCTGCACATCCCCGGTCACGCCGCAGGCCCCGGGCAGCCCCGCCCACGGCAGCCCTGCGCGCACACCCTGTGCCCCTGAGGGACACGGCGCTGGGCGTCAACTCACAGGGCGAGCGAGGGGCTCTGCTGGTGGAGTCAGGGCTCACGGACCGCCTGCTCCAGGACGCGCAGGGACTGCAAAACCGGGCCCATGCCTCACTTTCCACGCAAAGTAAATTCCAGATGGAGCGCAGATTTAAATACAGGAAAAAAGGGAACCTCACAATTCACTGAGGTTATTTTTATAGTCTTAGGGTTAGGGAGGCCTTGTTAAGTGTGACAGAAAAACCTGTGAGCTAGAAGAAAAGGTGACCAGGGTGACCAGATACTTACTTTGGTTTGGTAAGACACTGTAAGTAGTGTTCAAAGAAAAATACAGATTGGGGGAGATATTTGTATTCTATGACAAAGGGCTAGTGATTATCATATATAAAGAAAAGTACTGTTAATTAGAAAAGTACTGAAAACCTGTTAGGAAAATGAGTGAAGGACATCAACATCCATTGAGTGAAAACGCAGTTCCCTTTGCTCTTTCCCACTGCACGCCTGCCCCGCCGGCCTCTGTGCTCCTGCCCCACACGCAGCACGGGGTGCCCTGCCTCTGCAGTTCCCGGGGCGGCGCCCCGGCCAGGCCCGCCAGGGCCCTGTGCCCCGTGCCCCACAGCCTGGCTCTCTGCACGCCAACTCCTCCAGTCCTTGCCTGAACGTCCCCTCCTTCGGGAAGCCTTTCCCGACCGTCACCTCTGAGTAGATTCCTTGTCTCTTTGGAGCGTGGGCCTTCTGCACGGGAGCATGTCCATCGGGCGCCATTGACTCCTCGTGTTACCTGGAGTGCACTTTCCTTAAAGTAGGAAGATTGGTGTGTTTCCTTGTGCATAGGAAGGAGCTGGAAGGACGAAACCTGTAACGAGAAAGAGTGTGGGATTGGAGGGTCGGGGAAAGGAAGCTTCAGTTCTGCTTCCAGGCTTTTGTCGGACTTTGTGGGGGGTAGAGAATGTTCAGTGTATGTGTCCGTATTTTCTTTCATAACTTGAATACACACGGCCCTATAGATTGTTCTCCCACCTGCAAACTTCTACCAACAAGCAGTAAGCTGTTGCAGGTGCCCCAGAGACGGTCCTCGGTGTCATGTAGAGACGGTGTGCCGTAGCTGTGCCCTGGTTTATACGCGGAGCCTTTGGGGGCCAGGGGAGAGGACATGACTTCTGGTACATGATGCTGAACTGGCCCGTCCCTGGAGATGACACTGTTCCTGAAGAGCTGGGAGGTTCGCACAGATTGCAGAGACTCAGGGAGTGGCCGCTGTAGTCTGCCGCTCAGGGAGAGGAAGGAACTGTTCGTGGGCACAGTGCTCCCTTCGGCAGTAGCTCAGCTGTGGGAATAGCTGTAGACCGCTGCAGGGCCTAGTGGGCTTCAGTCCAGGTGGGTCCAGAGCTTTCCCTACTGACACTTCATTTTGCCTAAACGCCAGAGTCAGGTGCGGGTGAAAAGGGAGGGGGTCAGCGGGAGAGAGAGTTTCACGACCAGATGTGGGTCCAGGTCCCCCTTCGTCTGCGCGTCCTCCCTTTCGACATCTGTGTGAGGGCGGGGACCCTCCCGCCCTTGTTCCTACCGTGTGCCCAGTGGGACTGAGTCGGGTGGGAGTGCACCTGGACTCCCGAGAGTTCCCCTTGCTGGGGAGAGACAGATGGTGATCAAGGAATCCCGTGGGAATGTCGTTCTCTGAGGGGAGGTAAACCAGGGCGAGGAAGGGGAAGGGATGAGGAGGGGCTGCTGACCGCGGGAGTCGGGGCGCCTCTCGGAGGCTGGAAGGGGCAGTGTCAGCCTTGTGTGATGGGGGCTTGCTGCTCAGGGAACGAGGTCGCACAGGAGTTCCAGGGATGAGAAGTGGGGACCAGTGTGGAAAACCGTGAGCGGCGTGTTAAGGATTGGAGAGTTTGTGGGGTCACAGAAGAACCGTTGGGGGGTTTCGGTACGGGGTGCCTTCCTGGACTCCCACTTCCCACAGGCCGCCCTGCTCTGAAGCAACCCTGCAGGGCCTGCACGGAGTCGGGGGGGGGGGGGGGCCCTGAGCACACACCCTCTCAGGAAGTTCAGGCTGTCCAGCAGAGCGAAAGGAGGAATTTTGAGGCTCTTCGTGTGTTCCAGAGATGCTGAAAAAGATCTCAGATGTGGCTTCCGTTCATGAGGGGGCCGAGTGGCTTCTGGGGATACAGGGAGGGCCTCAGAGTTCCTCTTCTTTCCCCGCCCTGCTGGGAGGTCACCGGC
>PVJI01015946.1:0-39648 GCA_004026765.1 Micronycteris hirsuta
CCCCCCCGGCCATTGATAGACTGTTCTTAATTTCAATGTCTCTGTTTATGTTTTGCTTGCTTTCTGTTTTTGTTGATTATGATCCAGTTAAAGGTGAGATCATATGGTATTTGTCCCTCACCACCTGGCTTACTTCACTTAGCATAATGCTCTCCAGTTCCATCCATGCTGTTGCAAAGGGTATAAGCTCCTTCTTCCTTTCTGCTGCATAGAATTCCATTGTGTAAATGTACCATAGTTTCTTGATCCAGATGCTCAATATCATTAGCCATCAGAGAGATGCAAATTAAAACCACAATGAGATACCACCTAACACCAGTCAGAATGGCCATCATCAACAAAGCAACGGATAACTGTTGGAGGGGATGTGGAGAAAAGGGAACCCTACTGCACTGTTGGTGGGAATGCAGACTGGTGCAGCCACTGTGGAAAACAGTATGGAACTTCCTCAGAAAAATGAAAATGGAACTGTTGTTCGACCCAGCAATTCCACTACTGGGATTATACCCTAAGAATCCTGAAAAACCAATTCAAAAGAACCTTTGCACTCCAATCCAATGTTCATAGCAGCACAATTCACAATAGCCAAGTGCTGGAAACAACCTAGGTGCCCATCTACAAATGAATGGATCAAGAAATAACTTGAAGTGACATAATGAGGTTTTATAACTTTCATATTTTAGGAAGGGCTCGGTTTTAGGAAAAGAGTAAATAATGTCATTTGTGAGACACAAATGAGCAGATAAAGACATCAAGGTATTGAACATTTAGGCGCTGACTCAGAGTTTTTGAACTTGATTTCTCCCCAGCACTGTATCCCTTTACTTCAGTAAGACTCATGGCTCCTGTGGACTCAGGGCCAGAACGTGGATGCAGCAAGAGAGGGCCTATGACACAAAATGTAAGGAGGTATCACTTTCAGGACTGAGAGTACACTCATGCAATTGAGAAAGAGATGAATGATGAGTTTCACTTTCAAAGAGTGAAATTGATCATTTTGATCCTTTAGGTGGGTGGTTTTAAAGGCTAGGAAGTGATGCCAGTACTATACAGAAACTTCATGAAGCAAGGTGTTGGTTCCCCAAAACGGTTCAGGAATAAAAAGGGAGAGTAGGGTGAAAATAGAGCCAAAGTAGTGTGAGTGCATGTGCATGCACACGCATGCTTACACAATGGGTTTTACTAAGATACTCTAAAATACTACTTTAAGAAATTCTTATGTAGGCCACTCAAACTGATTCAAGAATCAAGTAATTTTCTCTCTCTCTGTGGGGTGGAGGTGTCTTGCACTGAGTTTCTGTGGCAAGGCAAATAAAGGGAGAAAAGTTCACTTTTCTCAGAGGAGAATCGGGAAAAAAGCATCGCTGTTATCAATCCGATACACATTGCTACTGCTCAATGAGCAGCAGGTGACTATTTATAAAGTGGCATTCTGCATCAGCTGCTCAGCATTTGAAATTTTCTGAGAAGTCACAGTTCCTTCCAAATTTTATTCAGGTCATTGAAGTTGAGATTTCAGTGACACTTGACATCTTTTCTGGGGTGAAAAGTATGTAAAATTTCCCAACAGAACCATAATAAAGTCTAGAAATTACTTCTGGCTAGGGTAGAGTTTTCATGAGGGACTTAAAAAGCCTTAAGTGTGTGCTTAGTGGGCTATAAGGGAAGCCATGCGCACCCCAGAAAAATAGAGCGGTACACAATGAAACATTTCATGGCCCACGAACTGTCCATTACTAATTTGGATAACTGGGGCACAGAGTTTATTTTTCCTTATTTTTTATTTCTGTCTTGCTGAAAATCTATGACCAGCTGAGATACATCAACTGCACCTTTAGCATTCTTTTTCCAAGTTTTCTCACATTTTTTCCTTCTCAAACCCTTTATTTCTCTGATCCCTTGCCCATGTTCCTGCTATCTCTTTTTTCTCCTATTATCAACCAATAAATAATTAGACTGACTAAATCTAATAAATATAGATTTGACTAAATGTTTACTCATTGACATGGTAGAGAACAAAGAAATATGACATATAGTCCTTGATCTAAAGGAATACATAAATTTGAATCTTCTACTATTAGGTATAGCCTCTCCTTTTTTTCAATACCCATGAAGCATAACTTTCTGAACATTGTAATTGTTAGTAAAAGCATCAGCCAGGTTGCCTATGGCAACTCTGAAAGCAAGAAAAGCTGCAAGGGCTGCCTATGATGACAAAAAATGGAGAAGGACATGGAGGGTCATGGAGGCCATATGGTTGCATTCCCAGAAGGAAGTTGTGAGATCAGCAACAGAAGCAGAGAGTCATTTAGAAATGAAGGATTTTTTTCCCTTTGCTCACAAGTGAAAGTAGAATAGAAAACTAGAGGGAATTTTTAGAGATAGAATCAGATATTCTGTAAATAATACTACATGGCATAAAACAGAAGAAAGGAACTTAAATGTATTGAAACCATACTATGTACAAGGCACTTAATAGGTGCTTTACCTATTTATCTCATTTAATTATTTTAACAATCCTGTGGGCCAACTATTACTGTTGCCATTTCATATTTGAAGAAATCATCCAAGGTCGTATGGTTAGAAAATGGTGGAGTCAGGATTTGCATTGAAGTATTTCTGAGTGCAGAGACTGCATTTTCTATATTGTCTTGCTGATGACCCAATTTGAGATTGATGGGAATGTGATGTAGGTATTTATGTCTGCTTTTTAAAACAGAAACTGTGCACTTAATCAACTTCCATATCATCTTTCAGAGAAGTTTTGTGTGTACATGAATGTTTTATTGTTATTATTATTGTTGTTTCAATTATGGAGGAAAATATCTATAGAATTTGAAATCATGTATGACTCATTTTTTGACATACACTGTCACAATGATTTTTTAAAATCAAAATATTGAACGTGAGCTCTGGAAATAAGGTTTTTGTACACACACATTGTAGAATGGGGGGAGAAAGAGGGAGAGAGAGAGAGAAATGGTGACCTTATTAACCCAGTTCTGTCCACACAAATATTCCACAAACTGTCAGCATCCCACAGGATTCCACCCACATAGCAAATCCTAGTGCAATACTTTGAACAAAGACATTCGTCTCAGTAACATTCGATGTGGCTGTTGAAACCACCTTCAGGATAAAAAGCTCTGTAATTAGATATAAAGCTATAAAAGCCTACTAGTTCATATGAAAAGAGTAAATTTTTAAAGATTTTATTTATTTATTTTTAGAGAGAGCAGAAGGGAGGGAGAAAAAGAGGGAGAGAAATATTGATCAGTTGCCTCTCTCATGCGCCCTGACCAAGGACCAAACCCTCAACTCAGGCATGTGCCCTGACTGGGAATCCAACCAGCGACCTTTCGCTTTGTGAGATGATGCTCAAGCAACTGACCCACACTGCTCAGGGCAAGAATCTTGAATTTAGTGTTTCAGGACCATATATGGGTAATGTGTGCATGATTTCATTCAGTGGGAAAAGCCATTTTGTAAATGAAGTGTAATGATTTATAAAAATGGCACACACATACTGCCATCTACTCAAGCTGCACCTATGGCATATACCTGGGAAGGATGCCAGCCCTTTCCTTTCAGCCCAGAAGCAATCTTAGTCCTTTTTCATGCTGAGCACCTACTGATTGGAGTGGTCACTTAAAATGATTCCATTTGCCATCCCTGATCTAAAAACATCCTTTGTAGAAAAAAATCATGCATACGTGATCCCCATGTATGCTGCTGTTGCCTTTTAGAACCATGCTAAGCTCTGGCTAACCAATGGGAACTTCTATTAAGACCTCAACCACTCTTGGCCTCTTGACATGTATACTATTTGGAACCCCTATTGGCATTTACCATAGACATGGATTTTTATTTGGTGTCTTAAATATATAGGGCTGATTACAAACCCTTCATCAGTGGGGCCACAACTCACCATACCTTTCTATTACACTGTCATCTATTATTGTGCTTTGCTCTTGGAAAGTGCTCAGAAATGTGAGTGATGATGTTACAATAATGCTTGATGGTGACCATTTGGGAGTAAGAGTGATGGAAGGGAAAAGATGGCACTTATGACACAACATTGATTCAGTTTGCCGTTACAGGAGAACAAGTCAGTGTCCACTCTTACTGTTCATGTGTCAGTAGCATTGCTGTGTACTGGAAAGGAAAAATGTTTTCAATAGAAGGTGTAGTTTTATTCTAAGCAAACCACAGTCTTATCCAGAGGAAAAATGAGAGAGACAGGCCTAGGACTTCTCTATTGGATGCTTTGTGTTTGAAAACAAGATCACCATGCATTACAGGTCCTCTCCAAGACAGATAGGCTCATGGAGATCCTTAATGTATTTCTGAGGTGTAAAGAGATTTGTGAAGCTGTCCTTTCTTGGTGGCTTGCTCCAAGTTTACCTCTGCTCTATCAGGTGCAGCCAGAACCCTGAATTAGATATTTTAGCTGTTGGAATCTCTGCCTAGGGTGTGGTATCCTATCTTCTCCATCTGTCCTTAAGGCCTCCTAATCATTCTCTGTTGTCTTGGCTCCCTGTCTTGATATATGAATCTCACCTGGTAGTACAGAGAGTTTTCCTTTGGGTACTTCCTCAGTTCTTAGCCTCTGCTTAGCAGTTTTAGGTAAGGACTTGTTCTACCAGTATCTTGAGCAATACAAAAAGTAATATTTTTCATACATACATTCTATATCACATATTACATATATCACATATTATATATGAGTGTATTTATTCCAATAGCATTCTATTGTATAATCTTTATACACAGCAATCTTTACTCAAACAATGGCTCTACACTAATTCTATACCAGATGCAGAGTCATTTCAAAGTGCTTTGAGGGAGAGGACCTCTAATGAGTAATTATAAATAAGCATGGCTCTCCAAATTCTTGCTTCCCTCATGTAATATATTTATTTTACTATTTAAACAAAATTATTAGTACAAAATACAGAGAATAACATAATGAGTAATCAAGTATGCAGAACACATAACTGAATTTTGTTATTTCAGATTTTTTTTAAATAAAAGAAAAAGATCACAGATAGAGTTAAAGGTTTGTTTGTATTTTTTCCAGCACCATTTACCTTTATCCTTTCACTGTCCTGAATTTTATATACTAGGATCTTCCCATTCAGTGTTCTAACAACTTCATCATATATATATTTACTGTGTTTCATGTATATTCATATGGATGTTTATATAAATGGTATCATACCATTTACAAAATTGTACAATTTTCTCTTTCATTTCAAAATATCTCAGTATATTTTTGGAGGAGAGCCAGTTCATTTATAACAGCTATATAATACTTCATTATACAAATGTATCCTAATTTGATGAACATTAAGTTTTTACTAGTTTTTGCTATTATAGTAATCCGCAACACACAACAAATGTCTCCTGGAACACAAGTAAAATTTTCTCTTGTATACATTCCTAAAGTGAAATGGCTAGGTATTTGTATTTTCAACTTCATCTGTGGTGCCAAATTGCACTTACTCTAATTTATACTCTGATTAGCAGCGTTTGAGTTCTATTTCTAATTTGCCAGACGTCCATCAACATATTTTCTGAATTTTTATTTTTATGGATCTGGTAGTATGAAAAAGAAGCTAATATTTGTTTTTGTTTGCATTTCCCTAATTAGTTGCAAGGGTGAACCTCTTTTACATATTTATTGGCTATTTTTGTGCCCTCTTTCGTGAATTGCCTGTTCATATCATTTACTTACTTTATTCTGATTTATTTGTCTATTTCTAATTTGTATATAGAAGATCTTTAGGTATTCTGGATACCAATCATTTAATGGTTATAAATGCTCCAAATATATTCTCCCAAGCAGTTGTTCAAATTTTAATGTCATTTATAATGTAATTATATACAGAAGTTTACAATTTTAACATAATTCAATTTATTGATATTTCCAGTTTTGACTTGTGCTTTTTATGACCTATGCTGAGGACATAAAGATAGTCTAATGTTTTTCTAACAGCTTTAAAGTTTTGATATCCATATTCAGATACGTTCATTTGAAATTTATTTTCTTTCAATGGTAGGGGGTAACAATCTATTATTTTCTACAGACAGATACTCAAATGTCCTGATAGTACCCACTGAATAGTTCAGGATTTCTCTTGTGATGTGTAAGACTATTTCTATAATAACTCCACATATCTGGTCTATTTGGGGGCTCTCTATTGTATTCCACTGGCCCATTTATCTGTTCTCTAATAGTAAACTACTCTGTTTTAATCACTATAACTTTATATAATTCTTCTTTTTCCTAATTTTTATTTATTTATTTTTAGAGGAGAGAGAGACATCTACTCATTGTCCCACTCGTTCATGCATTCATTGGTTCATTCTTGTATGTGCTCTGACCAAGGATCAAACCCACAACCTTGGTGCATCAAGATGATGCTCTAACCAACTGAGCTACCCAGCCAGGGCTATAGCTTAATATAATTCTTTATATCTAGCCAAGCAAATGTCCTTTGAGAAATGTCTTGAATTTTCATTACAGTTTTACTTTTTTATATGAAATTTAGAATCAGTTTGTTAAATTACATAAAATATTTTTAATTGAAATTACATGATTTTAGAGACTAACTTATTGAGAACTGACAGCCTTCAGATATTAAATCTTCTCATCCCTGAACAAGTATTTCTCTCAATCTAAGTCTTTGTTTTTCAACATCTTGCAATAATGTTTGAGATATCTCCACATAAAAGTCTTCACATCATTTTTTAAAAGATTTTATTTATTTATTTTTAGAGAGAAGGGAAAGGAGGGAGAAAGAGAGGGAGAGAAACATCATGTGTGAGAGATATCAATTGGTTGCCTCTCACATGCCCCCAAATGAGGACCTGGCCTGCAACCCAGGCATGTGCCCTGACTGGGAATTGAATCAGCAACCATTCAGTTCGCAGGCTGGCGCTCAATCCACTGAGCCACACCAGCCAGAGCTGCACATCATTTTTATATTTATTCTTAGTTAGTGCATAGTATTTGTTATCATCGTAAATGAGATTCTTTCTATTGTATTATCTAATGTGTTATTACTGACATATAAGAATTTCATTATTACTTGTATGTTGATCTTATGACAAGCAGCTTTTGACTGTTGTAGAGATAATCATGTTGTTTGTGACTAACAACAAAATTGCTTCTTTGTTTCCAATCCTCCTTTTGTTTTTTGCTTTGTCTTGAAATATCAATACAGTAGGAATATTAGAAGTAATATGTGACATCCTTCTCCTGATCCTCAATTTTATAGATAGGAGTACAGACATTAGCCATGAAGTATGATAGTTGCTATAGGTTTTGGTAGAGTTCTATATAATTTATCAGATTAAGGAAGTTTCTTTATTTAGTTGCCTTGGAGGTTATCTGTTTAAAAGAAGGCATGGTTGCCTTAGTCAATGCCTAGAGCATTGTCCTGAAACTCAAAGATTGCAGGTTTGATCCCTGGTCAAGACACATACAAGAATCAACCAATGAATATATAAATAAGTAGAACAACAAATCAGTCTCTCTCTCTCTCAAATTAATTAATTAATTAAAAAAAATAAAATAAAGCATAGATATTAAACTTGATTGAATTATTTTCTGCACCTATCTATGTGATCATATATTTGATATCTCTGTACTGAATTCTGGGAGATATATCTTTCTATTTACATTATCGCTTCATCTGGATTTTGTTTATTACTACTATCCCACTACTTGAGGATTTTAATTACTGTATTTCTAATTTTTACAACTTCAATTTGTTTCTGATATTCATAATGTCTATTATTCCCTCCATTCTTTAGACTATTTTAAATGTCCAGTTGACTCTTGAACAAGTGAGGTTTAGGGGTCCTGATTCCCATGGAGTTGAAAATCTGTGTTTAACTTGTCAGCTCTCTGCATAAGCATTTTCTCATCCATGGTTTGAAAATACAGTTGATTCTTGAATAATATGGTTTTAACTATGTGAGTCCAATTATTCAAGGGTTGTTTATGGATCAACTGTATTTAAATTTTTTACCTTTAAGATTATTTGGTTGTATCTAGTTCCTTAGGAGTGACCTCTCCATTTCTCTAAATCTCCTGTGATTCTTTAAAAATAAAGTCATTTCCTGTGGGGGTTGTGGCAGTGGGAGAAACTCCCAGACTCACAGGAGAGTTTGTTGGAGAGACCCACAGAGTCCTAGAATGTGCACAAACCCACCCACGTGGGAATCAGCACCAGAAGGGACCAATTTGCTTGTGGGTGGTGGGGGAAGTAACTGAAAGCCAGAGCAAGCAGCATTGTTGCCTCTCAGACCCTTCCCCCATACACAGTGCCACAATGCAGCAAAATTGGTTGCCCTGCCCTGGCTAATACCTAAGGCCCTGCCCCTTCCAATGTAACAGGTGTGCTGAGATAAAGAAATACGGACCAAATGAAAGTACAGATCAAAGCTCCAAAAATACAACTAAGAGATGAAGAGATAGCCAACCTATGAGATGCAGAATTCAAAACAATGGTTATCAGGATACTCAGAGAAATGGTTGGTTATGGTCATAAAATAGAGGAAAAAAGTGAAGGCTATGCAAAGTGAAATAAAGAAAAATATACAGGGAAGCAACAGTGAAGGGAAGGAAACCAGGACTCAAATCAATGATTTGAAACAGAAGGAAGAAATAAACATTCAACCACAGCCATATGGGAAAACATATTTGCCAATGATACCTCAGACAAAGGTTTGCTCTCCAAAATATATAAAGAACTCACATGACTCGGCTCTAGGAAGACAAAAAACCCACTTAAAAATAGGCAAAGGACTTGAACTGGCACTTCTCCAAGGAGGACATACAATGGGTCCAGAGACATATGAAAAGATGCTCAGCATCAGTAGACATTAGAGAGATGGAAATTAAAACCACAGTGAGATACCACTTCACACTGGTGAAAATGGCCATCATAAACAAAGCAACAAACAACAAGTGTTGGAGAGGATGTGGAGAAAAGGGAATCTTAGTGCACTGTTAGTGGGACTGCAGACTGGTGCAGCCATTATGGAAAACAGCATGTAATTTCCTCAGAAAACTAAAAGTGGAACTGCCTTTTAAGCCAACAATTCCAGTGCTGGGATTATATCCTAAGAACCATGAAACACCAATCCAAAACAACCTATGCACCCCAATGTTTATAGCAGGACAATTTACAATAACCAAGTGCTGCAAGCAACCTAAGTGCCCATCAGTAAATGAATGGATCAAAAAACTATGGTACATTTACATGATGGAATACTACACAGCAGAAAGAAAGAAGGAGCTCCTACTCTTTGTGTCAGCATGGATGGATCTGGAGACCATTATGCTAAGTGAAATTAGCCAGGCAGTGAAAGATGAATACCATATGATCTCACCGTTAAGTGGAAACTAATCAACAAAACAAAGAAGCAAGCAAAATATAACCAGAGACATTGAAATTAAGAAAAAAACTGACAGTAACCAGAGGGGAGATGGGAGGGGATAATGGAGTGAAAAGGATGAAGGGTTTTCAGGAACAACTGTAAATGACACATGGACAAAACCAAGGTGGGTGGAATCAGGGGAAGGAGGTGGGGATGGCTGGAGTTGGGGGGGAAAAGGCAGACAACTGTACTTGAACAACAATAAAATAAAATAAATAAAATGAAAAAAGAACAGAAGGAAGAAAAAAGAATTCAGAAAAATGAGGAGAGGCTTAGGAACCTCCAGGACAACTTTAAACATCCCAACATCCAAATCATAGGGGTGCCAGAAGGAGAAGAGGAAGACCAAGAAATTGAAAATTTATTTGAAAACATAATGAAGGAGAACTGCCCCAATCTAGCAAAGGAAATAGACTTCCAGGAAGTCCAGGAAGGTCAGAGAGTCCCAAAAGAGTTGGACCCAAGGAAGCACACACCAAGGCACATCATAATTACATTGCCCAAGATGAAAGAGAAGGAGAGAATCTTAAAAACAGCAACAGAAAAGGAGACAGTTACCAACAAAGGAGTTCCCATAAGACTATCAGCTGACTTCACAAAAGAAACCTTGCAGGCAAGAAGGGGCTGGAAAGATGGAAAGAAGTATTCAAAGTCATGAAAGGCAAGGACCTACATCCAAGGTTACTCTATCCAGGAAAGATGTCATTTAGAATGGAAGGGCAGATAAAGTGCTTCCCCAGTAAGGTGAAACTAAAGGAGTTCATCATCACCAAGCCCTTATTATATGAAATGTTAAAGAGATTTATCTAAGAAAAAGGTGATAAAAAATATGAACAGTAAAATGACAACAAACTCACAACTATGAACAATCGAACCTAAAAAAACAAAAACAAAAATGAACTAAGCAAACTAGAACAGGAACAGATTCACAAAATAAAGATCACATGGACGGTTACCAGCAGGGAGTGGGAGAGAGGAGGATGGGAGAAAAGGTACAGGAAATAAGAAGCATAAATGGTAGGTACAAAATAGACAGGGGAAGGTTAAGAATGGTATGGGAAATGGAGAAGCCAAAGAACTTATATGTATGATCCATGGACATCAACTAATGTGGGGGAATGACGGTGCAGGGGTGGGTACAGGACAGGGGGGAATAAAGAGGACAAAAAAAAATAGGACAACTGTAATAGCATAATCAATAAAATATACTTAAAAAGAGATGTTTTGAATATATCATGTTAACATACCTCTGTTAAATTTTAGCCTATATTTTTTGTTATTTTCTTAGTGGTTACTCTAGAAATTAAAGTATGCCTCCTTAACTGAGCAATCTATTTCAGTTTAATATTGACTTAAGTCCAGTAAAATAGAGTAAGTTTTCTCCAGTGTATTTCTCTTTTCTTTTCCCACCTTTGTTCTATTATTACCATATGTATCATATGATGTATGCTCTAATCCTAACAATACAGGTTATAATTATTTCTGTAAATAATAAAGAAAAGAGAAACATGTGATATATATGTGTAAATAAAACATGTAAATACACATGTTTTATATATGTTCTCATATTTATTATTTCCAGCGTTCCTCACTCCTTTTTGTGGATTTGAGTTAACATCTTGTGCTATTTCTTTTCAGCCTAAACAACTTCATTACACATTTATTGTAGGACATATTTGCTAGCAATGAATTCTCTCCATGTTTATTTGGAAATGTCTACTTCGCCCTCATCTGTTAAGGTTTGATGGGTATAAAATTCAGAGTTGACAGTTTTTTTTTCTTTCAGTCCTTTGAATGTGTATATTTTCAGCCTTGGTTCTGATGTGAAATTGTCTGTTAATTTTATTGTTGTTCTCTTGTTTGCAATCAATGTTTGTTTTCTTGCTATTTCAAAATATCCACTTGTTTCTTTTTTTTCTTTTAGCAGTTTGAGTATGATATGTTTAGGTGTTGATCTCTATGTTTATCCTACTTAGGTTTTGTTGAACTTCTTGAATCTGTAGATTAATATTTTTCAGCAAATTTGTGATAGTTTTTAATCTATTTGTTCAAATAATTTTTCTGCTGCTTTCTTTTTCTTCTAGAATTTCTTCATGTTTTCTATAAATTTATTACTTGTAGTTGATTAAGCTATGATTAAGCTTCAGTCATCCCATATTGAGTCTTCACCTTTTAGCAGCAGAGCTGTTAGTTTTCATCGCCAGCCCCATGCTGGTCAAACTAAGTTTTTCCCAATGAAGCTGAGAGCAGGGTATGCAAGCAGAACCAAGAATGAAAGCCACAGACTTGCTGTTCTTACCTGAGGCTCAAAAAGTTTCTTAAGAATAAATGCTTCTCATATTGTTTTGTATCTTGGCTAATTCCAAAGCTCTTAAATGGTTGTTTTTCATATCTCTGTTCTGTTTTATTCTTGTAATTTCCTCAAAAGACTCACCAATGTCTTCATGCTTTCACATCATAACCTGAAGTATTTCCCTTATTTTCTTTTTAGTGACATTTGTAAGTTTTCTCATGGTCTTTTTTATGCCTTCCGGTACCAGAAATATCAGAAAGATCCGAATCTCATCTCCTGGATTGACTGGATTCCAGCATGCTCTTAGTTAGGCATTTCATTCCCATGAACAGAACTTTCATTTGACTTTCCTCATCTTTATCATGGAGATCAGAAGCTTCCTTCCAACAGAATGAAATGTTCCCTGCATGGTGTTTTTCACATGCCAAATTTTCTGCATGATAATGGGGTTATTTATTTATTTATTCAATTAGTAAAAATTTAATTTTACTGGAAGCAACCTAAAATTTGGAACAGTTAAATCCAAGAATGGAAATCTGGCAACCCTAGGTATGAAGAGATACAGATAAATAGTGTGCTTGGATTACATGGAAATCATACAATTTGGGATTGACTAATTTATAAGAACCTTTCAATAATGAGTGCTAATTAATGTAAGGCTATAAAACCCTTGATTACAAACCTCAATTAACAAGCCAAGAAAGTGTCCACAGTGCTTGGCAAGGGTATTCCATGAGTCCCAAGCAGTTCAGGAGGATAATATTTATTGTTACCCTTAAGCAATGTAGAAAAGGACTGGAATCCAAAAAGTTATCGTGAAGCTGGTTGCTGTAGAATCGGAGAGGGCTTTGCAGCTAATTGTAAATTGTGTTATGCTGGGTTTTACCAGAGGAAAATTCTCCCAATTTAAGAGAGGCAATATTGTATGGCAGTTCATAACACATTTTTTAATCAAATGCATTTAAATGCATCAGGAAACTAGAAAAACCCCCTGCATAACATCTCTTGCTTATCAGTCTTAGAGATCTGATACTTTCCTGCTGGGCATCTGGTAACCCCATTCACAGAGATCTAGTTTTATTTCCAATTCATGTCTAAGGGAAACTTTAGGTCTGACAAATTAAAAACTTCCAAGGACCACAAAAGGAAAAGGATTCCCTTTTTTGAGGGACTGAGGATAGTATCCTGTAAGTAACAGGACTCTAGGGAATTCCCACTCAACTCCCACAGTCTTGTGGATCTGTACCAAAGTCAGGAGCAGGGCTTGTCTGGACTAGGTTGGGGTTGTAAGTCAGGTCAGAGTTAATTAGGATCCATTATAGGATGAGTGATATGGGAGCTGAGAGGATGAGAAAGCTTCCAAGACTGGGGGGGAGAATTATTTTGAACATGTTTCTTGAAGGTTTTCTTTAAAACAACAAAAAAATAAAAAATAAACCCTTTATGTTAGAGCTATAAAGCCTCATTAAAATAGATGGAGAGCAGGATGACAGCTATTGGGGGGCGTGAGAGGGAAAAGGGATTGAACAAAAAGGACTCATGAGCATGGACAACAGCGTGGTGATTGCTGGGAGGAGGGGGTGGAAGGGGACTAAATGGTAATGGGAAAATACAATAAAGATTAAACTTTAAAAATTATCTCAAACATTTTCAATCAGTTCAGACCCTTTGAAGTAGGTCATGTGGCTGATGTTACTTATTCATAAGAGGATGCAAATAACTGTAATTGAACAACAATAAAATAAAAAAAGAGTACAAGAAGCCTATAATTCAAAAGATTATGTATTGGATGTCTAAAATCTTTGAACCTTTTCAGCATTTTGCAAAATGCCATTAAAACCACTTGCAGAAGTTCTCTTTGTGACTTCAGCATTCCAAGGAAACAAAAACATATTGCAAATACTATGTAACTCATGTTCTTGCCTCTTGAGACACCCGTTTTCTCATTCTCAAACTGGAATATGTTTTTCAGTAAATCTATTTATTTAACATGGTTGTATTCTTTATTTATTTGAAAAATTTGTTAAATCAAGGGTGTATCTTCCAATCTATGTAGTCTTTGAATAGAAGAGAGTGAAAGAGTAAAGAACATGAACTCTGGTTAGACAGAATGACGTTTCAATTCTTGCTTCATCAGTTGCTGATTCTATGATCACGGACCAGACGCTTAATTTTTCTGAGCCTGAGCTTTCTCATTTGCAAAATGAGAATAATAATACCTACTTTGTATGGTTTTGCAAATCAAATGAGATAATATGCATCACATAGGAGTTAATGGTCAATTAATATAAGCTACTATCATGATGTACTCATTTTTCTTTCCTCTTTTACCCTTGCATGAAAGTATTATCTGGCTTATGCCTCAGAAATTGGGCTGAGGGAAAACTTATGAAACCACTAGTATATAGGGAATATCTTTTATGTGTTCAGCACCATATTAGGCATTTCAAGGAAAGTCACAAAATTGTGGTATGGTCTCTGCCCTCTGGAAGCTTATATAACCTAGCTGAGAACAAAAAATAAACTCATATAAATAAATCAAATAATAATTTTTTATAATTGGTTTTATATAATTTGCATCTAATTCCTTAAATCAGGATAAAAATGACTCAGCACTCCTTAAAGGAAGGGACTGTGGTTCATGGGAATAACATGATTCTAGAGTCAAATCTGGGTTCAAATTCTGATTTTATTTCTTAGGAGCTATGAAACCTTGGGAAAGTTATCTAACTTCCCTGAGCCTTCATTTTCTTGTTGATAAAATGGGGCAGCAATATCTATGCTACAGGGTTGCTATGGCAACTAAATATATAGTCTGTGGCCTCTAGCTGGTACTTAATAAGTAGTAGCAATATTTGATACATCTGTGTTTCCTCTATAGCACAGCACCTAAACTCAGTGATCTGTACAGAAATATGTAATCAGCAAATGTTTACTGAACTGAAAAATTAGCATTGTTTTGTATTTTCTTATTCAGGTTGTTTTATTTCACTGCTGTAATATGTAACTTCATGATGATCATCCAGATGAAGTAAGTTGGTGGACAATTTGTGGGTTGTTATATTTTCAGAACCTATCTACGATCTGGAAAAGATTCATGAATTCGAATTAACTGAAAGGTCATTGTTTTCACTCTTTTACTGATGAATATTCTAGTAGTCAATTCTAGCCGGAAATGATGTAAATTTCCTCCTTGATCTTTACTGTACTGTAACACACATCTTTATTTGTGTTAGCTTACGCCAAATACTCTACATAGGCAAGTGTAATGCTTTCCATATTAAATGTTCTTGAGAAAAAAAGCAAATTACAAAGTCAATCAGTAAGTTTTCCCCTTAAGGGTATCACTTTCTGGTTACTTTGTCAGGGGACTAATTTATTTTAAAAAATAAGCCTCTCTCTGAACTAAAAAGTATCCTAGACCTAGTCTTGCACTACTTAGAGCTGGGCTTTCTCAATTCATTTTATAAATGTGTGTAAGCTCCTACAATGTGCAAGAAATTGTGCTAGAGTTTATGGGGTAAAAATGATATACAAGGGGTATTCTCTACTTTCAAAAGGTTTTTACCAGAGAGAAGTACAAACATAACTAAAATATAAAGCAGAATATTATTAGGTGGCTTAAGGGAGGAGGCACAGCATCCTTTAGGAACATGAAAGATGGGGAGATTGATTTCGCATGCCAATACACTGATTTCTGTTGGAGAACTATGAAAACTCAAGAACAGATGGGGCCTAATTTTGATTCCTGATACAATCTGAGATCTCCCTAAGCTCTGTTGTCTACTGAAGGTAGTAAGTCATATCTAAATCTTGTATCTACCTTTAGGTGAAATTATTTTTACTTTTGTGATTTGGCAAACAAGGCTGATCTCTAGCTTTGACATAACACTTCCGCAAACACTTTCTTTCTTTCTTATGTTTCCATTTTACCTACCTTCTATAGGCTGGCACTCTTTAGGAGACTAGCCCTAAATATACCAGCTTTCTCAGTTCCTGACAGAAGTCAATCTATTACATACAGTTTGTATTTTCTAAAAGTATCAAGTTATGAATTGGTTCTCTATTCCTAAGAAACTATTTTCACTCATAAAATATCTAATTTATCAATAGAAACATCAAAAAGAAAATGCAGAGATGGCAGCCAAGTAACTGGCAGCTGAACTCACTTGCTCGGCTCCCCCAGGATGGATCTTCAGCTGATCTTCCAACAAGTGACCCGAACAATCAACGGAATCTCAGCTGATATGATTTTTTGAAGCCAAAGAGTAGAGGATGCTTTGCAAGAGGATGCTTTGGTAAGAGATTTTATAATTTAAGGGGAAATGCCCTATATGAGGTACCTGCAGCAAAGGAGAGAACAGATAGAAAATGCAGCTTAGTGGCTCTCTCCCCTCCTGGAGCAGGGCCCTAGTCCCACAGAGGGAAACCACCAACCCTAAGCGTGAGAGACTTGGAAGGATATACAAAGTCTGGGAGACTCAGGCTACACACACACAGTGAGCAGCACATCCATAGCTGCAGTGCCAACCAGGAGAGTTCCAGAGAGAAACTTTGTCTCCTAAATCTGTCAGAGTCACTGGCAGGCTGTGGACAGCCCTGACGGAGAGAGACTGTGATTTTTGGGGAGGTGGAGCATGCAGAGAACAGCCCAGGGCTCAGTGTTGCATGGTGGGGGCCACACAGAGGCTCTTTCAAAAGGGGAGCTGAGGCAAGAATGGGCAGGGACCCCATGCTCATGTGCACATGTGCACATATGCAGTGGCTCCGCCAACAAAGAAACCTGAGAGTAAGCACAATTCGGTCCCACTGAGTCCAGCTGCACAGGAAGAACAGAATATGACAGTGAAGGGATAGTGGGATCTGGGCCAATATAGCTGGTGAGCAGGGGGGCTGTGCAGAGTGGAGTGTTCAGGCCTGAATCTCCTGCAAGAGTGGCAGACTGGGGACTAGATGGCCAGGAGCTGATGGCCTGACATTTGGAGCTGAATGCCTGAGATTCATTGTAGCCCAGCAGGTCCCCTCACAGGCAAGCATACCTTACCCCCACCTGTGGGACTGCAAGCTCTGCAGATCTGTGAGGTCAGGTTCAGGAGCCCCCTGCTCCTGCAGCGGAATAAAGAAGGAGAAACTCTAGAAGGGCCCTTTCTGAACTTCCGTCAAACACTAGGAGCTACACTGGTTCCTCGGGTTCTGATCCACTGAAACTATCAGGGCAGGGAGATTAGAGACAGGTGCAACAAGGGGTGTTCAAGGCCCCGCCCAGCCTCAGCTCTTATACTGCCATCAGCACCAAGCAGGAAAGAGCTGCCCCTTTTACATAAATTTGCCTCTCACAGGAAACGGACAGCTAATTCATCAGAAATCATACATTATTGGAAACAATCTGGGACAGACCAAGACATGTGGCAGAATGGAAGACAAGGAAACACTCCCACCACCTTCTCTGAAGAGCCTCCTGGGAGGTGATCCAGGGATTCCACCCTCCGGATTGCACCAGAGGTCCCCTCTGGAGGCAGGTGGAGGTGGTACTGGCAGTGATCTCAGACATTAGATGAACCACTCCTCGGCCTTGTGCTGACAGAAAGCTGGCAGGCCAGAACAGCAAGGATGAGCCAAGCCTGAAGGAGACAGCTACAGACTGTGGATCGCTTGTAGCCTTGAACAGACTACCTACAGCTAGACTAGGACACCATCTGACATTACCAGAGTGAGAAGACAGTGGTAAACGCTCGACTCTGCTAGGATGAATTCCACTGTGGTCTTCTTCACTATTTGTATTATTTTTCTCCTGCATAGCTTTTTAACATTTTCCTTATTTTTTTCTTACTTTCAAGTTTGTTCTTATTATTTCATGATTTTTTTATTTTTGTTTATTTCAAATATCATATTTTACTCCTCCCTTCTCTTATTCCATTTTGCTTTCTTCCTTCTCCTTTTTTTAAATTTTACTTTTTCCCTTTCTACATCTTGTTTCTATTCCACACTCTTACTATTTCTCCTCCCTCCAGCCTCACAAAACTATTTTTCTTGCCATAAGTCATCTCACATTCTTTTTCCCTTTCTAATAATATTCTTATTTTCTCTACCTTTACTAATTTTTACCAGTTGGTTGTTGATATGCTGGTTGTTGTTGCATTTTTTAAAATTTTATTCCTAGAGTTTCACTATTTTTGTATTGCAAATCTCAGATTTTACTGATTCCCTCTCCTGCTCTATTTTTCCTTCCTCATGCTCCTTTTTTTGTTTTTAATTTTATTTTTTCCCTCTCTTTGCCTGGTTTTCATTCCGCACTCTTATCATTTTTTCTCCCTTTATCCTCTAAAAATCACTTTTCTTTCCCTAGACATCTCATAATCTTTTTTTCTTTCTTTTTTCCTTCTTATTCCCTTCCCACCTTTATTAATCTTTGCTCATTTGTCATTGATATTGCTGTGGTGGAAGCTTTTTTTCAATTTCGTTACTACTTTTTTCACTACTAAAATTTTTTTTAAACCTCATGTTATACTGTTCTCTTTCCTTGTTCCAACTTGCTTTTTCTCTTTCTTTTGTCATTTACGATGTAAATTTTCTTTTCTTTCTTTCTTGGCCTTCTTTCTATACCATACACTTATTATTTCTCCTCCCTCTACCCTTTCAAAGTAATTTTTTTCTGTTAGTTATCTCATATTAATTTTTCCTTTCTTATAATAGTCTTAATCTCTTTCCAACTTTATTAATATTTGTTCATTTTTGGTTGATAATGTAGTTGTAGGTGGGGGTTATTTTTGTGAGTGTGGGTTTTTTTCCCAAGGATGTTGTGTTTTGTTCTAGAAGCACCTGTGCAACAGCATACAAGATGTGGTGGGTAGTGTGACTCTCAGTCAGCCAGCCAGATGGAAGAATCAACCAAAACACAATTACAACAAGAGAGCCCATGTAGACATCATAAAGTGCATCCCAAGAGCATACAGCTCAGAACAAAGACATAGCACACTGTGTCCCTCCCATGGGCATCCTACCATAGAAGACCACTCCACAAAGACAAGGAGTCAAAACAGATCATTATAATACATAAAAACAAACAAAAAGAGTAACCTAAAATGGGGAGACAAAGAAACCACCTACAATCAAAATGAAAGAAGGAACACCCAGAAAGACTGTTATGTGAACTTGAGGCAAGTAATCTATCAGGCATAGATTTCAAAATAATGGTTACAATGATGCTCAAGGAGCTAAATGAGAACTACAAAGAACTCTGCAGGAGCTACAAGGAAATGAGTGGGAACTACATCAGCATGAAAAAGTACATAGAAACTATAAATAAACCAAGAGGAAATGAATAATACAATATGTGAAATGAATATACACTAGAAGGAATTAAAATCAGGCTAGATGAAGCAGAGGATTGAATCAGCAAGCTGAAGGATGAAGTAGAATAAAACACCCAGACAGAGCAACAAAACCAAAAAGACTCAAAAAGAATGAACATAGTTTAAGGCAGTTGCAAGAAAATATGAAATGTAATAATATTTACAACATAGAGATAAAAGAAGGAGAAGAAAAAGAACAAGGGATAGAAAACCTGTTTGAAAAAATAATGAGAGAAAATGTTCTTAACCTGGAGAGGGGAAAAGCCATGCAAACTCAGGAAACACAGAGAATCCCAAACAAGATGAACACAAAGGGGCCTACTCCAAGACACAGCATAATTAAAATGCCAAATTTTAAAGACAAAGAGAGAATCTTAAAGGCAGCAAGGGAGAAACAAGAAGTAACATACAAGGGAGCTCTGATAAGGTTATAAGCCGACTTCTCCACAGAAACACTACAAGCCAGAAGGGACTGGCAAGAAATATTCCAAGTAATGAAAAGCAAAGACCTGTAACTAAGACTACTCTACCCAGCAAGGCCCTTTATTAAAATGGAAAGTGAAATAAGGAGTTTCCCAGACAAAAGAAGGCTCAAAGAATACACCTCCACCAAACCAGCACTGCAAGACATGCTAAAGGGATGGCTTTAAGAAGATGGAGAGACAGAGAGAGGAACACAGGTACAAAGGGAAAATGGCAATGAATAAGTACCTATCAATAATATCCTTAAATGTAAATGGATTAAATGCTGTAATCAAAAGACATAGGGTAGCCATGACTGGTGTGGCTCAGAGGATTGAGCGCTGGCCTGGGTACCAAAGGGGTCACCAGTTCAATTCCAGGTCAGGGCACATGTCTGGGTTATAGGCCAGGTTGGGCCCTCAGTAGGGGGCATGTGAGAGCACATTGATGTTTCTTTCCCTCTCTTTCTCCTTCCTTTCCCCTCTCTCTAAAAATAATAAATAAAATATTAAAAAAAGAAATCCTTAAAAATAAAAAAGGACATAGAGTAGTTGAATGGATAAGGAAATTGAACCACATATCTGCTGTCTACAAGAGACCCACCTTAGAACAAAAGATCTACACAGGTTGCAAGTGAAGGGATTGAAAGATATATTCCAAGCAAAAGGACATGAAATTTGGGGTAGCCATACTTACATCACACAAAATAAACTTCAAAACATAGGCCAAAACAAGAGACAAAAATGGTCACTACATTAATATACAAGGGAGTAGTCCAACAAGAGGATACAACCCTTGTAAACATATATGTACCCAACACAGGAGAACCTAAATGTATAAGGAAAATCTTGGAGGGCCTCAAAAAAGATAGGACAGCAACATAGGCATCATAGGGAATTCTAACACTCCACTGTCAACAATGGATTCAACTTCCAAGCAAAGAACCAACAGGAATATTGTGGCATAGAACAATACTCTAGATCAGGGGTGTCAAACTCATTTTGACCAGGGGCCACATCAGCCTTGTGTTTGTCTTCGAAGGGCCAAATGTAATTTCAACTCCTTAACAGTTAAGGAGTAGTTACATTTATACAGTCCTAAAATTATTTTAGTCCTTTGAAGGCAATTGTGAGACTGATGTGGCCCTCGGTGAAAATCAGTTTGACACCCCTGCTCTAGATCAAATGAACTTATTTAATATATACAGAATATTTAACCCCAAAGTAGCAAAATATACATTCTTTTCAAATGTACATGGACCATTTTCAAAGATAAACTACATGGTAGGACACAAAATGAGCCTCAAAAAATTCAAGAAAAATGAAATTATATCAAGCATCTTCTCATATCACATGGCTTGAAGCTAGAAACCAACCTCAAGGAAAAAAAAACTAAAAAACATTCAAATTCATGGACATTGAGTAGCATGCTATTAAATAATGAATGGGTTAGCAATGAGATCAAGGGAGAAATAAAAAGTATCTGGAAACAAATGGGAATGAACACATAACAAACTAAAACCTATGAGACACAGCGAAGGCAGTCCTGAGTGGGAAGTTCATAGCAATACAGATCTAAGTAAAGAAGATAGAAAGATCTCAAATAATCAACCTAATTCTACATCTAAAAGAAGTAGAGGAACAAAAATAAAGCCCAGAGTGAGCTGAAGGAAGGAAATAATCAAGGTCAGAGCAGAATTAAATGACAGAGACTAAAGAAACAATTCAAAGGATCGATGAATCTAAAACCTGGTTCTTTGAAAAAATAAACAAAATTTACAAACCTTTAACCAGACTCATCAAGAAAAAAAGAGAGAGGACGCAAATATATAAAACCAGGAGTAAAAAATCTTACAACCAATACCACAGAAACACAAAATATTGTAAGAAATTACAATGAACAACTATATGCCAAGAAATTGGACAACCTGGGAAAAATGAGTAAATTTCTAGAAACATACATCTTCCAAAATTGATCAAGAAGAAGCAGAAAGCCTGAACAGTCTGATAACAACTAGTGGAATCGAAGCAGTACTCAAACAACCCCAGGCACACAAAAGCAATGGACTGGATGACTTCATAGGCAAATTTTACCAAACATTTAAAGATGAACTAACTCCTATTATTGTCAAATTATTCCAAAAAATTCAAAAAGAGAGAAGACTCCCAAACTCTATTTAGGAGGCCAACATTACCCTAATTCCAAAACTAGGTAAAGACACAAGAAAGAAAGAAAACTATAGGACAATATGAATATAGATGCTGAAACCCTCAATAAAATATTGGCATTTGCATCCAACAATACGTAAAAAGATCATATACCATGATCAAGTGGGATTCACCCCAGAGATACAAGAATAGTACAATGTTCACAAAGTAATAAGCATAATACACTGCATAAACAAAATGAAGAATGAAAATCACATGATCATGTCAATGGATGCTGAAAAATCATTTGATAAAATCTAGCACTGATTTATGCTAAAAACACTCAGCAAAGTGAGAATAGAAGGAACATACCTCATATAATAAAGGCCATATGCGAGAAACTTACTGCCAATATCATACTCAATGGGCAAAAACTAAAAGCTTTCCCCATAAGATCAGGAACAAGACAAAGGTGTCTGCTTTCACCACTTCTATTCAATATAATATTGGAAGTCCTAGCCACAGTGATCAGACAGGAAAAGAAGTAAAATTCATCCAAAGTGGAAAGGAGGAAGGAAAACTGTCATTATTTGCAGATGACATGATAGTGTACATAGAAAACCATACAATCTCCACCAATATACTCAACCTAATAAGTGGAATTGGCAAAGTAGCAGAATACAAAGTCAATATTTAGAAATTGATGGCATTCTTTTACACGAACAATGAACTATTAGAAAGAAAAACTAAGAAAAAATCCCATTTACTATAGCAACAAGAAAGGGAAAGTACCAAGAAATAAATTTAACCAAGGAAGTGAAAGACCTGTATTGGGAAAACTATGGAACACTGAAGAAAGAAATTGAGAAACATACAAATAAATGGAAACATATACTGTGTTTATGGATTGGAAGAATTAACATCATTAAAATGTCCATACTTAGCAATCTATAGATTCAACAAAACTCCTAATGAAATATCAATGGCATATTTCACAGATCTAAAGCAAATATTTCAAAAATTTATATGGAACCAAAAAAGATCCTTAATAATCTCAGTAGTCTTGAGAAAGAAGAACAAAGTTGGAGGGACCACAATATCTGATATCAAACTATATAACAAGGCCATGGTAATCAGAACAGTCTGGTATTGGCATAAGAACAGACACATTGATCAATGAAACAGAATAGAGAGCCCAGAAATAAACCCATGTCTTTATGGTCAATTAATATTTGACAAAGGGGGCAGGACCATAAAATGGAGTAAAAATAGCCTCTTTAATAAATGGTGTTAGACAAACTGTACTGTAACCTGCAAAAAAAAATTAAATTAGACCACCTTCTTATACCATACAGCAGAATAAACTCAAAATGGATAAAAGACTTAAATATAAGACATAACACCATAAAAGTCTTAGAGGAAAACATAGGCAGTAAAATTTCCAGTATCACATATAGCAATGTTTTTGATGATACATCTCCTTGGACAAGGGAAATAAAGGTAAAAATAAAAAAATTGGACTACATCAAATTAAAAAACTTCTGCATGGACAAAAATACCATCATCAAAATGAAAAAGAAAGTTTTCATATGGTAGAACATATTTGCCAAAGATACGTTGGACAAGGGTTTGATTTCCAAAATGTATAAAGAACTAAGGCAACTCAACACAGGGAAGACAAATCCAATTAAAAAATGGGTAAAGGCCTGAATAGACACTTCTCCAAGGACATACAGAGGGCCCACAGGCATGAAAAGATGCTGAACATCACTAGCCATCAGAGAGATGCAAATTAAAACCACACTGAGATATCACCTCACACCAGTCAGAATGACCATCATTAATATATCAACAAACAACTGTGGGAGAGGATGCGAAGGAAAGGGAATCCTAGTGCACTGTTGGTGGGAATGCAGACTGGTGCATCCACTGTGGAAAACAGTATGGAATTTCCTCAAAAAATAAAAAATGAAACTGTCTTTACACTCAGCAACTCCACTGCTGGGAATATACCCTAAGAATCCCGAATGACCAATTCAAAAGTACTTAAGCACCTCTATGTCAAAGCAGTGCTATCTACAATAGTCAAGTGCTGCAAACAGCCTAACTGCCCATCAGCAAATGAGTGGATCAAAAAACTGTGGTACATTTATACAAGGGAATACTATACAGAAGAAAGAAAGAACTCCTACCTTCTGTGACAGCATGGATGGATCTGGAGAGCATTGTGCTAAGTGAAATAAGCCAGGCTGTGAAAGAAAAATACCGTATGATTTCACCCATGAGAGGAATCTAATGAACAAAATAAACTAATGATGAAAATAGAATCAGAGGCATGGAAACATGGAACAGACTATCAGCAACCAGAGGGGAGGAGTGAGGGGGATAGTGGTGGAAAGAGGGGAAGGGACTAGTCAAGGAATATGTATGAATGACCCATGAACATGGACAATGGTGTGGGGATTGACTGTGGTGGCGGGTGGTGGGCTGCACGGGGAAGGGCAAAAGAGGAAAAATTGGGACAACTGTAATATAATAACAATAAATAATTAAAATAAAAATAAGATCCAAATACATGTTATTTTAAAATATAAATATTTATGAAATATGTAAAACCAACCACTTATAAGGTTCCGGCCAAGATGGAGGTGTAGGTAGAAACCCCTTCCTTCCTCACACAACCAAAAGGAAGATGACAACCAATTTAAATCAATAAACAGCCAGAAGTGCCATAAAATCAAACTGCATGTAACTCCAATAACCAAGGAATTAAAGAAACAGTCAACCAGACCAATCAGACCAGACCAGATGGGCAAACAGAGAGAACCCACGGCAAGGCGGCAAACCATGCAGGTGGGCTGGCTAAGAGAACCCCCAGCCAGGCTGCGGACCCTTTGGGTGAGGCTGGCTGCGGTGAGGCAGCAGACCACGTGGGCAGGGCTGACTGAATGGGAAACTGAGACTCAAAGCTGACTGTGAACTACGGCAGGGGTTGCCATGGTGGGAGAAACTCCCAATCTCACAGGAGAGTTTGTTGGAAAGTGGGGCTAGAGTTGAGCAGGTAAGCTGCATTGTTCCCTCTCTGGCCCTTCCCTCACAGGGAGAGCCACAGCACAATAAGGAGGGTTGCCCTGCCTTGGTGAACACTTAAGGCCCCGCCCCCTTACAACTTAACAGGTATGTGGAGATAAAGAAATATGGCCCAAATGAAAGAACAGAGCAAAGCTTCAGAAAGAGAGCTAAGCGATGAGGAGGTAGCCAACCTATCTGATGGAGAATTTAAAGCCCTGGTAATCAAAATGTTCACAGAATTGATTGAGCTTGGTCAAAAAATGAAAAAAACAAATGAAAGATACCCAAAATGAAATAAAGCAAAATATTCAGGAAACCAACAGTGACAGGAAGGAAACCAGGACTCAAAGCAACGATTTGGAACAAAAGGAAGAATTAAGCATCCAACCAGAACAGAACGAAGAAACAAGAATAAAAAAAATGAACAGAGACTTAGGAACTTCTTGTACAACCTGAAACATTCCAATATCCGAATTATAGGGGTGCCAGATAAAGCAGAACAACAGCAAGAAATTGAAAACTTATTTCAATAAATAATGAAAGAAAACTTCCCTAATCTGGTGAAGGAGACAAACTTCCAGGAAGTCCAGGAAGCCCAGAGGGTCCCAAAGAAGTTGGACCTAAAGAGGAATACACCAAGGCACATCATCATTAAGTTACTAAAGATTAAAGATAAAGAGAGAATCTTAAAAGCAGCAAGAGGAAAAGAGAGAGTTACCTACAAAGGAGTTCCCATAAGACTATCAGCTGATTTCTCAAAAGAAACCTTGCAGGCAAGGAGGGGCTGGAGAGAAGTATTTGAAGTTATGAAAATCAAGGACCTACATCCAAGATGACTCTATCCAGCCAAGCTATCATTTAGAATGGAAGGGCAGATAAAGTGCTTCCCAGATAAGGTCAAGTTAAAGGAGATCATCATCACCAAGCCCTTATTATATGAAATGTTAAAGGGACTTATCTAAGAAATTGAAGATCAAAAACTATGAACAGTAAAATGACAACAAAATCACAACTATCAACAAATGAACCTTGAAAAAAGAAAAACAACGAAAACAAAAAGTAATCAAACAACTAGAACAGGAACAGAATCAGAGAAATGGACATCACATGGAGGGTTTTCAGTGGAGAGTGGGAGGGGAATGGGGGGGGTAGGGACAGGGAAGAAGAAGCATAATTGATTGGCATAAAATAGATGGGGAAAGGTAAAAAATGGTATAGGAAACAGAGAATTCAAAGAACTTATATGTACAACCCATGGACATGAACTAAGGTGTGCGGGAATGCTGGAGGGCTGGGTGGTGCAGAGCGGAGGGGGGATAAAGGGAGAAAACTTTAATAGCATCATCAATAAAATATACTTTAAAAAATAAATAAAACCAATGACTTATAAAAGCTACATTTTAAATGCTCCTTTAAATAATTTGTCTGGGAAATAGGTAAGGTAAGATTTCTTAAAATAAATATTTAATGAACTTTGGATTAAAGACCTCTTATTTTTTGTTTATTTCTTGATAAATCTTCTAGTAAGCATAAGCATTCATAATTAGGGTCATTTCTCTCAATTTTTTTTCTGCTCATTTGTTGTAGATAAATGCTTCTAAAAACCTCTGAAAGGCAAAGGATAGTGGGAGGCAGTTTCCATGGTGACTTCAGAATTTCTATTGTTGTTTTTAGGCATCATAAATATGGGGGTTGCTTTTGCTTGTTACTGTGCAGATTTTAACTGTAAGACATGTCACAGAGCAGAAGGTGAGGAGAGTGTTGCCAGCCCAATGATTTGGGCTTCCTTTGATGTACATTTACAATATTTGTGTCTCTTATGTCTCTGCATCTAACTACATCATTTAATGGTGAATCTGATTGGGGTGGACATGTAAACTCAGATGAGCACACCAGGGAAATATGCAGGCAGCATACAGAATTGATTTGGGGGAGGGGTTTTCATAACAATTGAATGAAAGTTGATTAATGTATCTTTTTTAACTTTTCAATTTTTAAAAAGATTTTATTTATTTCTTTTTAGAGAGGGGAAGGGAGGGAGAAAGAGAGGGAGAGAAACATCAATGTGTGGTCGCCTGTCATGCACCCTCTATTGGGGACCTAGCCTGCAACCCAGGGATGTGCCCTGACTGGGAATCGAACTGGTGACCCTTTGCTTCAAAGTCCAGAGCTTAATCCACTGAGCCACACTAGCCAGGGATTAAGCCAGGTTGATTAACATATCTCAATAAAATAAAATACTTGTTTTCCTGTAAACTCATTCTTTCTCTAAGCAAAACTATTTTAATGTTTTGTGTAAGAAGAGAAGGAGGAAGCCATTAATTCCTTCAAAGTCAAATTCAAATTTTTTTCCCTTTACCACCATAATGTACATATTTATAGGACATGGATAGTAAGAGAATTAGAGCATGCACATTATACAATATCTGTAATAATTAATTTAGATTAGGACAGGTATTTTCAGAAAATATATCCTTATAGAATTTAAATGTCTATTTTTTTCCTTCAAGTGTTGCCTTACTATAGAATTCCAGAATTCTATGCAGCAGAGAGGAGGAAGGAGCTTATACCCTTTGCAACAGCATGGATGGAACTGGAGAGCATCATGCTAAGTGAAGTAGGCCAGGCAGTGAGGGACAAATACCATATGATCTCACCTTTAACCGGAACATAATCAACAAAAGCAAAAACCAAGCAAAACTTAACCAGAGACATTGAAATTAAGAACAGTCTGACAGTGGCCAGAGGGAAGGGGGGAGGAGACTATGTGGAGAAGGGTTTCAGGGATCACTATAGAGGACACATGGACAGAACCAAGGGGAAGGAGGGAGGCAGGGAAGGGAGGTGGGTTTGGAGGGTGTAGGGGGAGGGGAGAGGAGAGGATGCAGACAACTGTAATTGAAAAACAATAAAGTAATTATTAAAAAGAAAGAAAAAAAAGGAAAAGAATTTAACCTTGCCCAAAGAGAAGCCTGGCTTTTGTCTTTTGCTCCCAGGAAGTTACCTCTAAGTCCTTAGAATGTCTGGCCTGATAAAACTGTCTATGTTTATCTAAGGGCTTTGGGGTCACATCAGATAGGCTAAGAATGTGATTTAGGGTGGGGACTTTGGCACATGCAGTATCATCAGCTTGACTTATAGAGGGGTTGGAGACTGAGGTCAGCCCCATAGGTCAAAAAACAGATCTACTTGGCTGAGGTCCAATAAAAAATCTGGACATGAAGGCTTAAGTAAGCTTCCCTGGTTAGTAATATTCTCTGTATTGCCACACATTGTTATCTGGAAAATTAGCACTGCCTACAACTCTACTGGGAGAGGGCAGCTGAAGTTCCACATGTAGAATTTTCCTGTACTCTGCCTCTTTTGTCTCTTTCCTTGGCTGATTTTAATCTATGTCCTTCCACTATAATAAACTGTTAAGTATAACAGGTTCTGGTGAATTTTGTGAGTTCTATTAGCTAATTATGAAAGTTGAGGGTGGTCTCAAGGACCCTTGAACTTGCAATTGTTGTCAGAAGTGAGGGTGGTTTTGGGGACTGTTCCCTAGCTTTGGACAACTTTAGTTAAATTAGGACACTAAAACAGCAAATGAACAAACAAGAAAAACAAACAAACAAAAACTCAGACATAGACAACAGTATGGTGGAGGGAGGTAGAAGAGGGGAAAGGGGGGAAAAGTGGTGACAAAAGGAGACTTGACTTTGGGTGGTGGGCACACATGCAATATACAGATGATGTATCATAGAATTGTACACTCGAAACCTATATAATCTTACTAACTAATGTCACCTTCAATAAATTTAACTAAAAATAGACAAGCAAAAAAAAAAAAAGATCAACTACTTAAGAAAAGCTGCTGATATAGTTGAAAAAAATCAAGACACTAAAATGTGGAGTTGGTGAAGTCCCTGCCCCCCATCACAAGTTGGGTTCCCCAGGAAACAGATTTTGAGACTCTGAGATCTATATGCAAGAGGTTTATTGGGGGAATGCTCTGGGAGCAACCCCTGTGAGGGAACAAGGAGAGCAAGATTGGACAGAGGGAAGAGTTGAATTGAGATGTAGTCACAACAGGAGATCTCAGCTGATCTCATGGGAAGCTCTGGAGCTGGGATGGCCTTTCAGAGTTGTCATGAACCAAGGCAAATGGAATGGGCATTTATATGAACCCTCATCACCAACTGCAATACCAACAAATCGAGATGTGGATTACACTTTGGGAGGGTGTGTAACCTTTGGGGAGGCAGCAATGATCAGCTGAGGGAAGTTCCTGGGGAAAGACTCAACCATGAGTAATCAGCAATCAATACTCCTAGCAGCTGGGGAAATTAGTGCCTCCGACATAAAGAAAAAATCCAGATGTGGCACCAGATTATCCACTACACCTCCCTTTTTAATTTTCTTGGGTTCTACTGATTGTCAGGGCCAGGGACAGCTTAACTTTGCATAATTTTAGTTAAATTTGGACACTAAAACATAGAGTTGGTTAAATCCCACCCCCTATGTGTCACAGTTTACCTCAATTTGAGAGATGAAGATCATAAAATATAATGTATGTGAGTGTCTTACTTGGAAAACCTCATGTAAGATTACGTATCCCTACAAAATAAAATTCTTGAGAAGAGACTTTGAATTTACCTTTTTACCATAATAGAGAAGAAAGAGATGATGGAAGTCTGTAGGAGAAAGAACAGAAAAACGTAAAGTTAGTGTGAAACACAAATTCCAGTTAAGGCACAATAACTAATGAATATAGGACATTGCTAAAATTGTCATATGTATTTATGGAGGAAAATAGTTTTGAATTTTAGAAAAGTTCAAGTGTAGCAGATGCTGTCAGTACCCTACTCACATCCCCTGTGCCTATCCTAGAGATTACCCCTATAGAGTTCCCTCCATATAGTTTCCTGTGTCTCTGTGTGAGGGTGTTCTCTGACCACTTTGACCAGCACTTGAGGCAGTCCAGATGTACCACGGTGGTAATGCCTCAGGAATGCCTCTCACTTGATATTTGGCCAAAGTGGGAGGATACATAACCCAGCTTCCTTAATCCTCAGAGAGATATTTCTGAAGTATGTCCTAAACTGCATTGTTCAATACACTAGCCATTAGTCACATGTGGCTTTTGAGCATTTAAGCTGATTTGGGATGGGCTGAAAGTATATAAAATATGTATCAGATAGCAAAGGCTTCATATGATAAAAGAGTGTAAAATATTTCATTGATATTTTCTACATTAATTATATGTTGAAATGATATTTTTTTCAGATGAGCATTGATTTTAATGATATTTTTATTGATCTAGAAAGTTTGGTTTCATATATTTTTTTAAAATTACGTTATTGTTGTTCAATTACAGTTGTCTGCATTTTCTCCCCTCCCCTCCCCCCGATATTTTTTATATATTGTGATAAATGAACTATATTCTTCTCTTATTCCTTTTTAGGTTTTTAAGGTATAGCTATTCATGAACATTTTAACAATGTTAATTTTTCCTATCCATAAGCACAGTATGTGCTTCCATTTATTTGTATCTTCTTCAGTTTCTTGCTTCATTGTCTTATAATTTTCTGAGTACATGTTTTTACCTCCCCTTGGGTACTGGAAATATCAGGGGATCACTTTGTAAAGTATATGATTGTCTAACCACTATACTGTATGGCTGAAACCAATATAAAATAATATCAAATGTAAACTCTAATTTTAAAAAATTTGAACATAAGAAAATAAAAAAAATAACAATAAAGTAATTATTTAAAAAAGAAAATAAAATAAATGATGGCAATTCAAAATTTTAAATTACATATGTGGCTTGCATTTTATTATTTTATTTCCATTGCACAGTACTTTTTTTTTAAAGATTTTTATTTATTTATCTTTAGAGAGAGGGGAAGGGAGGGAGACAGAGAGGGAGAGAAACAGCAATGTATGGTTGCTCCTCACATGGCCCTCACTGGGGACCTGGCCTGCAACTCAGGCATGTGCCCTGACTGAGAATCGAACCGGGACCCTCTGGTTCCCAGCCCGCGCTCAATCCACTGAGCTACACCAGCCAGGGCTATTGCACAGTACTTTTTAAATAGTTTCTCAGAAAATCCTTAGAAATATTGAAGCCCACTCGCCCATAGTGTAACGATTTCATTCACAAATCCTTTGTTGGTTTCTATGTTCCCTATCTTACTTCTTCATTCTCTCTTCATTTTCCTGAGATTACCTCCTAAACAAACTACCTGTACCCAAACCCTGTTTCAGAGTCTGCTTTTGGTAGGAGCATCAGTAGGGGGTGAGCATGAAGGGAAAATGAAGTGAGCTACTATTTTGTGTTCTGATCCCAGAAGATCTTGGTGCTATTAGAGTTATGATTCCTTCCTCCTCCCCTTACCAAAAATTTTTGTTGACTCCCTAATGCACCTAGGATAAAGCCCATACAACTTAGCATGAGGTCTTTCACCATATGCCCAAGTTGAACCTTACCTTGAAACCCACAGGCTTGCTACACTGCATGTCTTTCATATCTCCTTGCTCTTATATATATCATTTTCCCAAATCTGAAATTACTTTCTTTTTCTTTTCTCTCTGTGTCTCCAGCAAAATCTTACCCATATTTCAAACTGTAGCTCAAATATAAACTATTATATTAGATATTCCCTAGAGTAGCTAATCTCTTGGTATCTTACTTCTTGGGATTCCCACAATTCCCTCATCTATGTGGCATATCAAGCCATGTTACAATTACCAGTTTTGTATATCTGCTACATTCTACTTATGATAAGCTTGTAGTAGTAGTCTATTTCTCTAGTAGCAAGCAAGATCTCTGACACATAAAAGCTATTTAAAGAAATGCGGACTAAAGAGTCTGAGAAGAGAAGAGACTGAGAAGAGAACTTCTCAAAAGTTTCCATTAAGAAGGCCTAATTGGCCCTGGTCTATGAGGCTCATTTGGTTGGACATCATTAGGTACACCAAAGGGTTGCAGGTTTGATTCCCAATCAAGGCACATACCTAGGTTGCGGTTTCGATCCCTGGTCCAAGTATATCTGGGAGGCAACCAATCAATGTTTCTCTCTCACATGGATGTTTTTCTCTTTCTCCCTTTCTCTATCTCTAAAAAGCAATGAAAAAATGTCTTTGGGTGAGGATAAGAATTATTTTTTAAAAAAGAAGCCCTAACTGGAAAGGATAATGGGAAGTGGGGGAAGGACTACTTAGCAGGAGAGTACTCCCTACAAGATAAACTCATGGCAATAAATAAAATTTTATAGCTAATCTAAAAAATTCCACATGGATTTTGTATTTTATATTATAATGTATCTCTGTATTTTAGTATAAAAGTATTTTAAATTGACACTAGGGAAATGAAACACATCAAACTCTTTTCTACTTATCTCATTAGCTAATGGGAAGATGTTTTTGAATTGAGTTTATTAATTTAAAAAATTGTATTTAACTGAAGCAAGCATAAATTACGTGGAAGATCCAGTATTAGGTGAATCCTTGCAATGTCTAGAGAGCCACAATATATTATAAATATAATATAAATATACATTATACAGTAAATATGTGGATATAAATGGCAACAGCTTTTTTCCTTTCCTGTCCTTTCCTTTCCTCTCCTCTCCTCTCCTCTCCCCTCCCCTCCCCTCCTTTCCTCTCCTCTCCTGCCCTCTCCTCCCCTCCCCTCCCCTCCCTTCTCCTCTCCTCCCCTCTTTTCCTTTCCTTCTTGTCCCTTCATTTCCCTTCCTTTCCCTTTTTTTAAATTTAATTTTCTTGGCTCTTTTTCTTCAAGCTACTATGCCTTCTTTATTGTGCATTTTTGGATTCTTTGTCAAAAATTAGTTCACCATATATGTATGGGCTCCTTTCTGGGCTCTCAATTCTGTCCCATTGGTCTATGTATGCCTGTATCATACCATCTTTACTACTATAGCATTGTAATACAGTTTTACATCAGGAACTGTGATGCCTCCAGCTTTGCTCTTTCTCAGGATTGCTTTGGGTATTTGGGGTCTTTTGTAAAGCCATATAAATATATATATATATATATATATATATATATATATATATATATATATATATATTAGTCTTGTAGTATGCAGTTGCACAGATGCTGGAGCTAGCTGTAGGCATAAACAGAGGTATAGGTCAGTGACAAAAGTCAGGACTGGATCCAAACCCACAAATAGCTGTGCAGAACTCCTGTGGCTATGGAAGGTCACCATGGGCATGCACAAGGTGGTGGGAGTTGGTGGCTGGAGTTGGGGCTGATGGTGCACAGGTGCACACAGTGATGCAAGCCAGTGACAGGAGTCAGGGCCAGACCTGAGTCCACAAGCATCTGTTGGGGCCTTGGCTGTCAGCGTGCACACACAGCTGCAGAGACTGAGGCTGGCTGCCACTGTGAATCCAAGAATCTGTGGTGGGGAGGGGAGACAGAAGGAATGGAGTGGGACTTATGTGGCAAAAACTTCAGCAATGAAATCTGAAGGCATCTGTGGCAGCTTTACTTCTTTTTCATTTTTTTTAAATCTCAGTAATTTCTACTGTCTTCTTATCATTGATTTTTGCACTATGTTGATCAGTGCTTTTTTCACATAGTATGAACACTGTAAACATTTGCTGAATACGATTCTTAGTGAAAGTGTCTCTTTTAAGATTAGTGTGCTAATCTGGTACTTAAGAGACGTGAGTTTGTTACTTTATTACAACTGAGTTATGGTATTTTTTAAAATATAGAAAATAAAGAAAATACAAGATGTCTCCGACCAGTGTGGCTCAGTTGGTTGGGCATTGTCCCACAAAGAGAAAGGTAACCCATTTGATTCCTGTCAGGCCACATGCCTGGGTTGAGGGCTCAATCCCCAGTCGGGGCAAGTATGAAAGAAAACTGATAGATGTTTCTCTCTCACATGGATGTTTCCCTCCTTCTCTTTCTCCCTTCCTTCCTGTCTCTCTAAACTATAAAATTATAAAAATAAATAAACTAAAAATTTAAAAAATGCAAAATGTCAAGAACCTTTTATACAATGGAGTGCTGGTTACCCCCACACCCTATTTTTTCCCCTACAACTGACCAAGAAAATTTGTTTTCAGATTAAGCCAGCAATAGATTCTTCAGCATTATCAACTAGTGATAACTCTTTGACACCGGTTTTCCAAAATCACATTATAAAATGTGGCGTTTTTCTGTTGAATCCAAGATAAGTAAGTGTACTTTAATTGCCTTGAAAGACATCACAAAATAGCTCCTCAGTTAGCTCAGTGCTTTGAAATGCTTGTAACATCACTAGGAAGAAATAGTCTCTTGTGCTTGTAGGAAACTGGATGAAGATAGCAGAGCACAAATGAAAGGGCATTCTTATTTTTATTTCTAAAAATTGGTTTACCCTAATATTCCAATCCAGGATTCCATAACTTCTCAGCTCTTTCATCACTGCTACCCAAATCTATGTTACTATTATCTCTCACTTGAATTCTTGCTGATTCCACCTTTGCCCCCTCCCCGCACAAAGTTTATTCTTTACACAGAAGTCAGATGACCTGATAATGTCATTCTGCTAAAAACTGTCAAGTGGTTTTCCATCTCACACAGAGTAAAATCCAAGTTTTCATTATGGCTCTTAAGGCCATACATGACCTAATCCCTCAATAACTCTTTATCTTCCACCACTCAAACTCATCCCAGATTTATTGGTATTTTTGCGATTTCTTGCACTCATCATACAGACTACTATTTCAGGGCCTTTGCACTTGCAGTTTCCTCTGCCAAGAAAACTTTTCCCTCAGCCCTGGCTGGTGTAGCTCAGTAGACTGAGAGCGGGCCTGCGAACTAAAGGGTTGCTGGTTCAATTCCCAGTCAGAGTACATGCCTGGGTTGCAGGCCAAGTCCTCAGTAGGTGGTGCATGAGAGGGAACCACACATTGATATTTCTCTGCCTCTCCCCTCTCTAAATAAATATAATCTATGGGTCCGCTGCATGATTTCCTTGGAGAAGTGTCTGTTCAAGTCTTTTGCCCATTTTTTAATTGGGATTTTTGTCTTTCTGGAGTGGAGTCATGTGAGTTCTTTATATATTTTGGAGATCAAACCCTTTTCCAAGTATCATTGGCAAATATGTTTTCCCATTAGTTGGTTCTCTTTTCATTTTAATGCTGTTTTCTTTAGCCATGCAGAAACTTTTTAATTTGATGAGGTCCCATTTGTTTATTCTTCCCTTTATGTCCTTTGCTCTAGGGGACATATCATTGAAGATGTTGCTGGGTGGAATGTGTGAGATTTTCCTACCAATGTTTCCCTCTAGGACTCTTAAGGTGCCATAACTTATATTTAAGTCTTTTATCCACATTGAATTTATTTTTCTGTATGGTGTAAATGGGTGATCAAGTTTCATTGTTTTGCATGTAGCTGTCCAGATCTCCCAACACCATTTGTTGAAGAGGCTATTTTAACTCCATTTTATGCTTCTTCCCCCTTTGTCAAATATTAATTGTCCATAGAGACTTGGGTTTATTTCTGGGCTCTCTGTTCTGTTCCATTGGTCTATGAGCCTGTTTTTATGCCAGTACCAGGCTGTTTTGATTACAGAGGCTTTGTAATACGGTTTGATATCAGGTATTGTGATCCCTCCTGCTTTGTTCTTCTTTCTCAAAATTCCTGCAGGTATTTGGGGTCATTTATGGTTCCATATAAATTTCTGAAATGTTTGTCCTATATCTGTGAAATATGTCATTGGTACTTTGATAGGGATTGCATTGAATCTATAGATCGCTTTGGATAGTATGGCCATTTTGATTATGTTAATTCTTCTAATCCATGAGCATGGTACATGCTTCCATTTGTTTCTGTCTTCCTTAATTTCTTTCCTCAGTGTTGTATAGTTTTCTGCATACAGGTCTTTTACTTCCTTGGTTAGGTTTATTCCTAGGTACTTTATTTATGTTGTTGCTATATCACATGGGATTTTTCCCCTGATTTCTGTTTCTGATATTTCATTGTTGATGTACAAAAATGCCTTTGATTTCTGAGCATTGCTTTTGTATCTTGCTGTTTTGCCAAATTCATTTATTAGGTTTAGTAGTTTCTTGGTGAAGTCTACAGGATTTTCTATGTACACTATACACTACCATGTCATCTGCAAACAATGACAGATTTATTTTTTCCTTTCCAATTTGGATGCATATGAAAAGATGCTCAGCATCGGTAGCCATCAGAGAGATGCAAATTAAAACCACAATGAGATACCACCTCACACTGGTCAGAATGGCCATCATAAACAAATCAACAAACAAGTGTTAGAGAGGATGTGGAGAAAAGGGAACCCTAGTACATTCTGTGAGAACGCAGACTGGCGAAGCCACTGTGGAAAATAGTATGGAATTTCCTCAGAAAACTAAAAATGGAACTGCCTTTAGGCCCAGCAATTCCACTGCTGGATTATACCCTCAGAGCCCTGAAACACCAATCCGAAAGAACCTAGGCACCCCAATGTGCATAGCAGCACAATTTACAATAGCCATGTACTGAAACCTAACTCCATATCGGCAAATAAGTGGATCAAAATACAGTGATACATTTACACAGTGGAATTCTACGCAGCAGAGAGAAAGAAGGAACTTAAACCCTTTGCAACAGCATGGATGGAACTGGAGAGCATTATGCTAAGCAAAATAATCCAGGTGGTGAGGGAAAAATACCATATGATCTCACCTTTAACTGGAACACAATCAACAAAGCAAACAAAATATAACCAGAAACATTGAAATTAAGAATAATCTAACAATAGCCAGAGGGGTCAGGGGAAGGGACTGTGAGGAGAAGGGTTTTCAGGAGCTACTATAAAGGACACATGGACAAAACCAAGGGGGAAGGGAGAAGCAAGGGATAGAGGTGGGTTTGGGTGGGGTGGAGGAGGGGAGGGGAGAAAATGCAGACAACTGTAATTGAACAACAATAAAGTAATTTAAAAAATAGAAATAAATAAATAAAATCTTTAAAAAAATTTAAAAAACCTTTTCCCTGAAATACCCTTTTGTTTCACTCACCATTGCTTTCTGATGTTTGTTGAAAGTTCACTTTATCAAAGCAGCCTCTCCTTTCTGATAACAAAAGAATATTCACCATATCTTTACCGTATTTGATTCTATATCTGCATTGTAGTACTTGTCAACACCAGGCTATCTATCTATCTATCTATCTATCTATCTATCTATCTATCTATCTATATATCTATATTTATACTTACTCCTTGTTTGTTTGCATATTGACACTCTTCTAATTAGAATGTCAGTTTTAGGAGAGCAGAGACTTCGTCTGATTTACTCTCTGCTGTATCTTTTAGGACTATGTCTGATGTATAGTAAGGTCTTGGAAAACACATTAAATGATTGACCCCAGGTATAACTACCCCTACCTAACAGAATTAGCCTCCAGCCCATGGAATCATACATTGGGCTCAATTTTCCTTTGTCTTGATACCTCATGATGTCTATCATGGTTCTTCCATTTATCTACAGGAGTGTGTATGCTTTTCAAAGGAAAGAACTAATTCCTGAGTAACAGGATAATGACTAAATGGCTAGTACTAGAGGGGATGATCTATGTGTTACTGAGTGATGGAAAAGGCAGAGTAGTAATGGGCCTTTGAAATCCTTTTCTATCCCTCATGATCCATGTCTCTGCCTAACTTCATAATATCTAAGAAGAATGTTGGTAACACAGTGGCAAATTCTTGGTCATATACTGTATTCCTTATTGTGAAATTTACTAGAAAGCCCACTTGACAGTTACTTTTCCATAAAGAAGAATAGGTAAAGGAGAGTAGGAAATAAATCAGGTAAATTCCACTGTGGTCTTCTCCACAATTAGTGATGTTTTCTTTCCTGGATAGCTTTTTAACATTCATTTCTTGTCCATCAGATCTCTGCATATTAAGTCAGTAGATTTTATATAATAGTTTATTTCTCTCCTTTCTTATAATAGTTTTAGTCTCTTTACACCCTTATTAATACTGGTTTACTTGCTGTTGACAGTGGGATTGCAGCGGGGGGTAGATATTATAGCAGATGTGGGTTTTCCCCTGGGCTTTGTGGTTTCCTTCTGGCAGCACCTGCACAACAGCATACAAGACATGGTGGGTGGAGTGAACCTCAGTCAACCAGCTGAAGGGAAAGACCCACCAAAGAATGACTCAACAATAATCAAAACCCAATTACATCCAGAGAGCCAACAAAAACTGCATAAAGGGCATCCCAAGAGCATCAAGTTCAGGAGATCAAGGAAACCGCAACAATGAATCTCATAGGTATCCTACCATAGAAGTTCACACCACAAACTCAGGGAGTCAAAACATCAATTTAAGAAGTAGAGGAAAACAAGAAGAGTCTCACAAATAATGGGAAGACAAAGAAACAACCCTCAATCAAAAGAAAAGGAGGGATCCTCAGAAAGAGTGTGAAATAGAAGAGCCAAGTAAGCTATCAGAAATTGAGTAGAAAACAATGATTATAAGGAAGCTCAATGAGCTCAGTAGGAATTACCAAAAGCTGCAGGGAAGCTACAAGGAACTTACTGTGAATTACACCAGCATGGAAAAGGACATAGAAACAATCAACAAGAGCCGAGGGGAAATGAATAATACAATTTCTGAATTGAACAACACAAGAGAAGGAGTCAAAAGCAGGCTAGATGAAGCAGACAATCAAATCAGTGACCTGGAAGACAAGGTAGAAAAATACTTCCAAAAAGAGCAGGATAAGGAAAAAAGACTCAAAAAGAATGAAGAGGGGTTAAGGGAAATTCAGGACAACAAGAAATGGAATAATATCCACGTAGTAGGGGTACCAGCAGGAGAAGAGGAGCAAGGCAGTAAACCTGTTTGAACAAGTAATGATGGGAACTGTCCTAATTTGAAGAGAGAAAGAATCACACAAATCCAGAGAGCAGAGAGGGTCCCAATAAAGAGGAACCCAAAGAGGACTACTCCAAGACACATCATAACTAAAAGGGCAAGATTCAAAGACAAGGGGAGAATCTTAAAGGTAGCAAGGGAGAAACAGGAAGTAAAATACAAGGGAGCCCAGATGCGGCTAGCAGCTGAATTCTCAACAGAAACACTACAAGCCAAGAAATATTCCAAGTAATGAAAAACAAAGACCTGCAACCAAGACTAATCTATCCAGCAAGGCTCTCAATTAAAATGGAAGGCAAACTAAGGAGTTTCTTTGACAAAAGAAGGCTGAAAGAATACACCTCCACCAAACCAGCACTGCAAGATGTGCTAAAGGGACTGCTTTAAGAAAAGGAAGAAAAACAGTGAGAGAGAGAGTAGCACACAGGTACAAAGGGAGTAAAATGGCAATGAATAAGTACCTATCAATAATAGGCTTAAGTGTAAATGGATTAAATGCTCCAATCAAATGATGTAGGGTAGCTAAATGGATAAGAAAACATACCCCATACAAATGTTGCCTACAAGAGACCCACCTCAGAACAACAGACCTACACAGACTGAACGTGAAGGTTTGGAAAAAATAGTCCAAGCATATGGATAGGAAAAAACAGCTGTAGTAGCAATATTTATATTAGACAAAATAGACTTCAAAAGAAAGGCCATAAAATGATACCCAGAGGACACTTCATAATACTCAAGGGAAGAACCCATCAAAAGACATAAACATACGGTTGGTTCTCTTTTTATTTTACTACTATTTTCTTTGGCCCCACAGAAGCTTTTTATTTTGATGAGGTCCCATTTGTTTATTCTTTCCTTTATGCCCCTAGCTCTAGGGGACATGTCATTGAAGATGTTGCTGCGTGGAATGTCTGAGATTTTCCTACCGATGTTTTCCTCTAGAACTTTTATGGTGTTCCGAC
>PVJI01015947.1:0-39647 GCA_004026765.1 Micronycteris hirsuta
CAGTGGCTGTACCAGTCTGCATTCCCACCAACAGTGCAGTAGGGTTCCCTTTTCTCCACATCCCCTCCAACAGTTATCTGTTGCTTTGTTGATGATGGCCATTCTGACTGGTGTGAGGTGGTATCTCATTGTGGTTTTAATTTGCATCTCTCTGATGGCTAATGATGTTGAGCATCTTTTCATATGAATCTGGGCCCTCGTTATGTCTTTTTTCGAGAAGTGTCTGTTCATGTCTATTGCCCATTTTTTAATTGGGTTTTTTGTCTTCCTGGAGTGGAGTCGTATGAGTTCTTTGTATATTTTGGAGATCAGACCCTTGTCTGAGGTATCATGGGCAAATATGTTTTCCCATATGGTTGGTTCTCTTTTTATTTTAATACTAGTTTCTTTAGCCCCACAGAAGCTCTTTATTTTGATAAGATCCCATTTGTTTATTCTTTCCTTTATGTCCCTAGCTCTAGGGGACAAATCACTGAAGATGTTGCTGCGTGAAATGTCTGAGATTTTCCTACCGATTTTTTCCTCTAGAACTTTTATGGTGTCACGACTTACATTTAAGTCTTTTATCCACCTTGAATTTATTTTTGTGTATGGTGTAAGTTGGTGCTCGCGTTTCATTTTTTTGCAGGTAGCCATCCAGATTTCCCAACACCATTGGTTGAAGAGGCTATTTTTATTCCATTTTATGCTTCTGCCCCCTTTGTCGAAGATTAATTGCCTGTAGAGAGTTGGGTTTATTTCTGGGCTCTCTATTCTGTTCCATTGGTCTAGCTGTCTGTTTTTATGCCAGTACCAAGCTGTTTTGATTACAGTGGCCTTGTAATATAGTTTGATATCAGGAATTGTGATCCCTCCTGCTTTGCTCTTCTTTCTCAAAATTGCAGCTGATATTTGGAGACGTTTATGGATCCATATTAATTTTTGAAGTGTTTGTTCTATATCCATGAAATATGTTATTGGTACTTTGATAGGGATTGCATTGAATCTATAAATTCCTTTGGGGAGTATGGGCATTTTGATGATGTTGATTCTTCCAATCCATGAGCATGGTATATGTTTCCATTTGTTTGTGTCTTCCATGAGTTCTCTGTTCAGTGTTGTGTAGTTTTCTGAGTACAGGTCTTTTACCTCCTTGGTTAGGTTTATTCCCAGGTATTTTATTTTTTTTGTTGCTATATCAAATGGGATTTTTTTCCTGATTTCTGTTTCTGCTGCTTCACTGTTGGTATACAAACATGCCTTTAATTTCTGGATATTGACTTTATATCCTGCTGTCTTGCCAAATTCAATTATTAGATCGAGAAGTTTTTTGGCGGAGTCTATAGGATTTTCTAAGTATACTATCATGTCGTCTGCAAACAACAACAGTTTTGTTTCCTCCTTTCCAATTTGGATGCCTTTTATTTCCTTTTCTTGTCTGATTACTGTGGCCAAAACTTCCAGTACTATGTTGAATAGAAGTGGTGATAGTGGACAACCTTGTCTTGTTCCTGATCTTAGTGGGAAAAATTTTAGTTTTTGTCCATTGAGTATAATGTTGGCTGTAGGTTTCTCATCTATGGCCTTTATTATGTTGAGCAATGTTCCCTCTATTCCCACTTTGCTAAGTGTTTTTATCATAAATGGATGCTGTACCTTATCGAATACTTTTTCTGCATCTATTGATATGATCATGTGATTTTTGTCTTTACTTTTGTGTATGTGATGTATTACGCTTATTGTTTTGCGAATGTTGTACCATCCTTGCATCCCCGGGATGAAACCTACTTGGTCATGGTGAATGATCCTTTTAATGTATTGCTGGATGTGGTTTGCTAATATTTTGTTGAGAATTTTAGCATCAATGTTCATCAGTGATATTGGCCTGAAGTTTTCTTTCTTTGTTGTGTCTTTTTCTGGTTTTGGGATTAGGATGATGCTGGCTTCATAAAAAGAGTTTGGGAGTCTTCCATCATTTTGGATTTTTTGAAATAGTCTGTGAAGGATAGGTGTTAGTCCCTCCTTAAATGCTTTGTAAAATTCTCCTGTGAAACCATCTGGTACAGAGCTTTTGTGTGTTGGGAGTTTTTTGATTACTGCTTTAATTTCATCCGCTGTTATTGGTTGGTTCAGGCTTTCTGTTTCTTCCTTATTGAGTTTTGGAAGAGTGTATTTTTCTAAAACTTTGTCCATTTCTCCTAGGTTTTCATATTTCTTAGCATACAGTTCTTCATAGTAGTGACTTATAATTCTTTGTATTTCTGTGACATCAGTTGTAATATCTCCACTTTCATTTCTGATTGAGTTTATTTGGGTCCTCTCTCTTTTTTTCTTGATGAGCCAGCTTAAAGGCTTGTCTATTTTGTTGATCTTTTCGAAGAACCAGCTCCTGGATTCATTGATCCTTAGAATTGTCCTTTTAGTCTCTATGTCATTTAATTCTGATCTGATCTTGGTTATTTCCTTCCTTCTACTTGCTCTGGGTTGTCTTTGCTGTTGTTCCTCGAGTTCTTGTAGGTGTAGGGTTAGGTTGTTTGTGTAAACTGTTTCTGTTTTTTTTTAGGTAGGCCTGTATCGCTATGAACTTCCCTCTCAGGACTGCCTTCACTGAGTCCCATAAGTTTTGGGTTGTTGTCAGTTCATTTTCATTTGTTTCAAGGAACTTTTTGATTTCTTCCCTAATCTCGTCCTTGACCCATTCATTGTTTAATAGCATGCTATTCAGTCTCCATGATTTTGAGTGTTTTGGGTTTTTTTCCTTTGGGTTGGTTTCTAATTTCAGTCCCTTGTGTTCGGAGAAAAAACTTGGTATGATTTCAATTTTCTTGAATTTGTTAAAGCTTGTTTTGTGTCCTATCATATGGTCTATTTTTGAAAATTTTCCATGTGCATTTGAAAAGAATGTGTATTTAGCTTCTTTGGGGTGAAGGGCCCTATATGTATCAATTAAGGCCATTTCTTCTAGGGCATTGTTCAGTGCCACAATGTCTTTGCTGATATCTTGTTTGGAGGATATGTCCATTTTGGACAGCGGGGTGTTGAAGTCCCCTACTATAATTGTGTTGCTCTCAATGTCTCTCTTGAAGTCCTCCAAGAATTTCTTTATGTATTTGGGTGCTCCTGTGTTGGGTGCATATATATTTACAATATTTATGTCTTCTTGGTGGATTCTTCCCCTGAGTATTGTAAAGTGTCCTTCTGGATCTCTCTTTATGGCCCTTTTTTTGAAGTCTATTTTGTCTGATATGAGTATTGCTACCCCAGCTCTTTTTTCTTGTCCGTTTGCTTGGAAAACTTGTTTCCAGCCCTTCACTTTCAGTCTGTGTAAGTCTTTTGTCCTGAGGTGGGTCTCTTGTAGGCAGCATATGTGTGGTTCATGCTTTCTTATCCATTCCGCTATTCTATGTCTTTTAATTGGAGCATTTAATCCATTTACGTTTAAGGTTATTATTGATAGGTACTTATTCATTGCCATTTTTTTGTACCTGTGTTCCTCACTCTCTCTCTTTCCCTTCCTTTCCTTAAATCAGTCCCTTCAGGATCGCTTGCAGAGCTGGTTTGGTGGAGGTGTATTCTTTTAGACTTCTTTTGTCTGGGAAGCTCCTAATTTGGCCATCTATCTTGATTGAGAGCCTTGCTGGGTAGCGTAGTCTTGGTTGCAGGCCTCTGGTTCTCATTACTTGGAATATTTCTTGCCATTCCCTTCTGGCTTGGAGTGTTTCCATTGAGAAGTCAGCTGCTAACCTTATTGGGGTTCCCTTGTATGTTACTTCCTGTTTCTGCCTCGCTGCCTTTATGATTCTCTCTTTGTCTTGGAATTTTTCCATTTTAATGATGATGTGTCTTGAAGTGGGCCTGTTAGGGTTCCTTTTGATTGGGACTCTCTGTACTTCCTGGATTTGTGTGGCTTTTTCTCTCATCAGATTAGGGAAGTTTTCCATCATTACTTTTTCAAACAGGTTTTCCATTCCTTGCTGCTCTTCCTCTCCTACTGGTATCCCTATTATACGAATATTATTACGTTTCATGTTGTCCTGCATTTCCCTTAATACCTCTTCATTCTTTCTAAGCCTCTTTTCCTGTTCCTGCTCTTTTTGGGTGCTTTTTTCAACCTTGTCCTCCAACTCACTGATCCGATCCTCTGCCTCATCGAGCCTGCTTTTGATTCCTATTCTATTGTGTTCTTCAGTTCAGATATTGTATTCTTCATTTCCTCTTGGCCCTTGTGAATAGTTTCTATTTCCTTTTTCATGTTGACATATTTTTCAGTGAGTTCATTATAGTTTCCCTGTAGTTTCTGGTAGTTTTCTGTGAGTTCATCAAGCTTCTTGAGTTTCTTGAGCTGCCTGATAACATATGCTTTGAAATCAATATCTGAGAGTTAGCTTGCCTCTGTTTCATGTATCATTCTTTCTGGGGCTTCCTCCTTTCCTTTCATTTGGGTATTGTTTCTGTGTCTTCCCATTGTTTGTGGGATTCTTCTTGCTAGCCTCTGATTCTTAAATTGATCTGTCAAGTTCTCTGAAGCAGCGAAGTTAATTTTGTGTCACTGTGTCTGTTTTTTTGGGCTGACTCTTGTCTGGGTCCCACTCTATTCTCTTTACAATTCCAGGTTTTGATGTCTCACCTATGGATAAAGAAGAGAGGGGAAGGGAGAAATAGAAGGAAAAGAAAGCAAAAGAAAAGGAAAAAGAAAGATAAAGAAAAAATAATACTCAAATAACATAAAATAAAATATAATAAAAAATATGAGATAAAAAGAAGAGAAAACTAGGAATACCATATGAAGGGAAGGTAGAAGGAGTTAAAAATATATAGAAGGACAGATAGGAAGAAGGGTGGGGACAAACAAACAAAGAAACGAAGAGAAAACAAAAGAAAGAAGAAAAAAAAGAAATAAAAAGACTTCTGTTGGCTGGCTTCAACAGAGTCTGGTCAGGGCTGTGACAGGCTGGGAAGATATCAGACTTCCCTGGCTCTCTTCCTGGGCTGTACTCTTTTTGGGTGCTTTTTTCAACCTTAGCTGCTGAACTACCTCCAGCCGAGTTGGTAGGAATTCGCAGCACCTCCTTTGGGTTGTCTGATCCCCACCCTAAGTCAGAGTTTGTGAGGTCTGTGTCTCCCTTCAGTGGGGTTCGATGTTTTTCTCCCACGGAGGGAGTCTGCACAGCAGGTCTCCAATCACAGTTGCTGGGTTGTGTCTCAGGCACTCCCAGAATGAGCTCCGCGCCCCTGTATTTGTTGAGCGGTTTTGTCTCTGAATTCGGGGCTTGCAAGCCAATGCCTGGGCGCCCGGTCAGGCACCACCCCCAGCTGCCCCTGACTGGCTTCGCTGGGTGCACGCCTGGTCTCGGAGTTCCGGGTCTGGGTCCCCCGTTCAGTTCAAACTCGAATTCCTCCCGCTGGGATCGCCGGCCTCTGCAGACCAGCCCCCACGTACACACCGACCTCCGTACTGCTGGGGACCAAGGCTCTCCCAACAGACGTATGCTCCTGCTTTGGCAACTCTCACACCCCAATCAAGCTCCCTCCCACGGATCCTGGATCAAACCAGGAAGCTGCTGCTACTGGATCCCAAGACCTCCCAGTTCCCAGCGAGTCCCTTCCCTCTGAAGCAGACTCTTTACCGGCTGATCTTTCAGTTTTATGCTCAATCCTGGTCGCCAATCTTCCTGAAATAAATCTGGGCGATCGCTCCGCTCCTCAGAAAATCAGCCAGATATCCCACCAGTGGGCTGGAGGAAGCCGATGCCACTCCCTCCTACTCTGCCGCCATCTTCTCCCCCTCCTCGGATCTAAATTTATTTTTATTGTATTTTTCCCATTACCACTTACCCCCTTATACCCTCTTCCACCTCCCTCCCAATCAATCACCACACTGTGGTCCATGTCCATGAGCCTTTTTTCCTTTTTGCTCGATCCCTCCACCCCTTGACTACCTGTCCCAGAGCTGTCATCCTACTCCCTATCTGTGAGTCTGTCTCTATTTTGCTTGTTAGTTTAGTTTGTTCATTAGATCCCACATATGAGTGAAATCATATGGTATTTGTCTTTCTGTGACTGGCTTATTTCACTTAGCATAATGTTCTCCATGTCCATCCACACTGTTGCAAAAGGTAACATTTTCTTCTTTTTTATGGCTGAGTAGTATTCCATTGTGTAAATGTCCCAGAGTTGCTTTATCCACTCATTTACTGATGGACACTTGGGGTGCTTCCAAATCTTGGAAGTTGTAAATACTGCTGCAATGAACATTGGGGTGCTTATATTCTTTCAAATGACTGGTTTGGATTACTATTTGGTTGTTAAAAAAAAAAAAGAAAATCTTACCTTTTGCAACAGCATATATCGACTTGGAGATTTTTATACTAAGTTAAATAAGCCAGTCAGAGAAAGACAAATACCATATGATCTCACTTATATGTGGAATCTAATGTGCAAAATAAACTAATGAGCAAAATAGAAACGGATGCATGGACACATGCAACAGACTGACAGCTGTCAGAGGGGAGGTGGATTGGGGGACTGGATGGAAGAAGGGGAAGGGATTAGCCAAAGAAAATATATTCATAACTCATAGACATAGCAGTGTGGTGATGTCCAGCAGGAAGGGGGTCCAAGCCTGGGTGGAGATGGGCAAATGCGGGGGGGCATCTATAATAATGTCAACAATAAAAATAAAGTATAAAAAGCACTTTGATACCCCCAACAAGGAAATGCCTCATGAGAAAATTATCTTTCTCCTTTGTCTAGAAGAGAGATAATTTTGTTTGTTGTGGGAAACATCAGCTTATTTGTTTTTGCTTTTCAGGAATTAACAAGTGCTGAGTTTTTGCATATTCATCTTGAGAAAGTTGCTAAGGGCTCATGTTATATGAAATTAGCTGTGTGAACTCTCTCCTGTGTGTGCATGTATCAACATTTTTTTTTCTATATCAAAACTTTCTTCTCTCTATTTGCAGAGAGGAAATAATTAGCTATTTGCTTGAAGCTAGTACCCTCCCATTTTTTTTCTGTTTTACTTCTTATTTTTTCCCTTCTCTTGAGAAACTTCAAAGATTAACTGACCAAAAATAACTCAGTTGTTATGTGCACACTGTAAGAATATCTAGACCAGATAAATAGACTGGTCAATTTATTATGTCATATTGTTTCATTTAATATTGTTATAAGCTAATTTTATTTTAAAGCTATAGTTAAACATCTTAAATTATTACTTTTTGTATACTTTCATTTCTGTGTATGCCTAATTACACATACTGTATATATAAGTATAGATTAATAAACAATTTACTACAAATTGTGACATAAATAATGTACCAAAGTAAAAGCCTTGGAGAAATTTAAAGAGGTTATCATTAATTGTCAGAGATAATGCTGATTAAGAAAGAAGAAATGGGAAAAATTAGGATGCTCCTTTTCTAAAGATAATACTTGCACAGTTCCCTATGGTGTCTGTTCTCAGTTGCTGCAATGAATAATAAACCCAAATTTTCAATTATAGGTGTGTTCTGGTGGTCTTTTGTTAATAGGCATTTTATGTATAATTTCACTATAATAAGCCATTGTTGTGTGAATTTGTTTCTCTCAACATACTGAATTAATTCCTTGATAATTTCTTCTTAACCTTTCTCCCTTTCTGTTTCTGGAATACCTATTAATTAAGTGTTGGACATCCTGGGGTAATTGTCAAATTTTATTATCTTTTTCCCTATGTTTGTCATGTCTTTGATTTCTTTTTTACATTTAGGGACATTCTGTCAACTTCACCTTTTTAACCTTTCCCTTATACTTTGCTGTTTGGACAAAGTTATGAGATCCAGCGTATGGATAGAACATGTGGAAAATATGGAATTACCTTGGAAAGACCAAGTGGGATATCTCAGAATTGCAGAAAAAATACTTGAACACTAAATCTATTCAAGTCTACTGATTTATTTACCACTATAGAAGGAATTAGAGGTAAAGATAAACATTAAAGGCACCTGAGGATCAAGCAGCCAAATCTGGATCATGGGAAATTCTGCATGGCAAATGACTCACTTTATTCAGCCAGCAAATTATATGGAAAAAAGTGAGAGTGATCTAAAGATTTAAAGATATTTAAGAGACATATCAACTAAATGCATTAGGTGGTTCTGATTCAAATCCTTATTCAAACAAAACAACTGTGGAAAGAAAACACTCAAGACAATACGGGAAAATGGTTGACAATATATGGGACAATATATGGGAAAATATAGACTGGTTGTTTGAAGACAGTAAGCCATTACTTTTAAGTTTTGTTGGATATGATAATGGTATTAAATATGTACTATTATCTATACATTTTTGTATGTTTGGAAATTTCTATAATAAAAATATTTTTAAGACTGCAAGGAAAATGGAGCTGAAGTCAAAGTCATGGCAATGACATTTTCATTTTATGGTTTACCACTAACTTCTTAGCCAAAGAAGACTTCCAGAGAAGAAATGGGGTAAAGAAGGGAGAGGAAAAGAGCAATTTACATATCGTAGCACTGAAAGCCTAAAAGCCTGTGAATTAAGGGGTTGTGTTGTGAGTCCCATCTATCTCTAAAACACAGAAAATCAAAGCTTGACATACTTAAGGAAAACTAAAATAACAGAACTGGTGAGAGGTGCTCCTAAATTAGAACTCTCAAAAGAAGTTGCAGATACCCTTGGTTCTTGCCCCTTTTCTCATCTTATTATTCACCAAAAACATCATCCCCATGTAATACGAAGAATCATTGAAAAAGAACCTGCATTAAACATGCACCTAGATATTGCAAAATAAAAGGAGTAAAAGAACATAAGTACACATCAAAAGGAAAACATACAGTTCCAGATATATATTCCAGGGAAATATTTAAGACACCAAAGATATACCTCACACCAGTCAGAACGGCCATCATAAACAAATCAACAAACAAGTGTTGGAGAAAATGCGGAGAAAAGGGAACCCTTGTGTACTGTTGGTGAGAATGCAGACTGGTACAGCCACTGTGGAAAACAGTATGGAATTTCCTCAGAAAACTAAAATTGGAACTGCCTTTTGACCCAGCAATTCCACTGCTGTGATTATGCCCTAAGAGTACTGAAACACCAATCCAAAAGAACCTATGCACCCCAATGTTCATAGCAGCACAATTTACAATTGCCAAGTACTGGAAGCAATCCAAGTGCCCATCAGCAAATGAGTGGATGAAGAAACTATGGTACGTTTACACAATGGAATTCTCTGCAGCAGAGAGAAAGAAGGAGCTTATACCCTTTGCAACAGCATGAATGGAACTGGAGAGCATTATGCTAAATGTAATAAGCCACGTGGTGAGGGACAAATGCCATATGATCTCCCCTTTAACTGGAACATAATCAACAAAAGAAAATGGCAAACAAAATATAACCAGAGACATTGAAATTAAGAACAATCTAACAATAGCCTGGGGGGAGGGGGAGGAGTCTGTGGGGAGAAAGGTTTTCAGGAACTACTATAAAGGACACATAGACAAAACTGAGGAGGAGGTTGGAAGCAAGGGAGGGAGGTGGGTTTGGGTGGGGTGGCGGGAGTGGTGGGGAGAAAATGCAGACAACTGTAATTGAACAACAATAAAATAATGTATGAAAAAAAGACATCAAAGGTGAATAGCTTTCTAGTTCCTCAAATAAACCATAGACAATGTTAATTCTTTTTAAGTGGGATGGATAAAGTGTTCAAGAAGTGTTCAAGCATGGTTAAAGGAGGGGGGGCGTTAAAATGGAGGCTGACAGACTTCAGAAAACCTATCAAATTGCTTTTGTAGAAATCTACCCAAGGACTAGGGAGGCCAGTTTAAGTGTCCAGATACCTCCTTCAGTCTAATCTTAATTTCATGGGACCTAGAAATTAGACTTCCTGGTTAGTGATTTGGGATTGCAGCCATTTACTTCTTTTATCAATGCTAAAGTTTATTTTCCTAATTTTTCATTCTTATTGTTGATATTGGTGGGTGTTAAAGGAAAACATACAATAAAATTCCCTTTACCCTGCCATCTCATACAAATAAAAATGTAAAGAATGATTGCTTTAAATAATCTTGCCCTTTAAAATGTAAGATACTACCTATTCTTTCTTTTATAGTTGAGGCAACTGAGACCCATAGAAGTTAGTGACTTGCTTATGTCACTTCATTATATGAATCATTAAAATTGTGGCCTTTTATTAAAACACAGTGCCTTTTTTCATTAGAAAGTCATATAATATATAACATTCCTAGGAAAACTTGGCCCAGTATCAGGAAATGAGTGAAGTCTTGGCATTTGTACACATGATTGAAATCGAACAAAAAGAGAACAATCATTATCACCAACAAAAAAGACTGGCATTCAAAATGTGCCATTTATTATTGTGAGAAATTGTAGCCCAGTTAATGAGGTAGAGCATCATGGAAAAATTATAAAATATAATTTATAAAAAATTATAAAAATAAACTTCAGTTCCACATTCTGAAAAAGTGAGCTTCTTGCTATCCTGATTGATAATGTAAGTAACGCTTTTTCAAGTGAAAAAATAAAACATTTATTGAGTACACTAAAACTGGGACAAAAAGATCTCCACATCCCCTAGAACTCTGGCCTTCACAGTTTATTTCTTTCTATTTTCTGCGTTCTGTTGATTTTTTTTATTTAAAGAAATGTTCATGTATGCTACATTGTCTTTTTGTTATTTTATTTTTAATTTAATTTATTGGGGAGACATTGGTTAATAAAACCAAACAAGTTTCAAGTGTACAACTAAAAAAATCCATAAGCTGCATACTGCATCATGTGCTCAATTCTCAAAGTAAAGTCTCTTTCTGTCCCCATTTACCCCGCTTATCCTCTTTCACCTACCCCACCCCCTATTCATCTAGTGATCACCATACTATTGTCGTGTCTCTGTGTAATACATATATGTGTGTGTTTGTATTCACATACACTAGAGTAAAGACAATCTTTTCAATAAATAGTGTTGACAAAATTGGACAGGTACATGCAAAAAAATGAAACTAGACCACCAAATTACACTACACAAAATAATAAACTCAAAATGAATAAAAGACAAATGTAAGTTGAAAAACCATAAAAATCCTAGAAGAAAACATTAGGCAGCAAAAATCTCAGACATCTCTCATAGGAGTATTTGGCTGATATATTTCTTCAGGCAAGGAAAACAAAGGAAAATATAAACAAATGGGACTGCATCAAACTAAAAAGTTTATGCACAGCAAAAGAAACCATCAACAAAATGAAAAGGGAACCCGCTGTATGAAAGAACATATTTGCCAATGATACATCTGATAAGGGTTTAATTTCCAAAATATATACAGAACTTATACAACTCAATACCAAGAACAAAAACAATCCAATTAAAAAATGGGTAAAGACCTGAACAGGCACTTCTCCAAGGAGCACAGACAGAGGGCTCAGAGACATACGAAAGATGCTCAGTATCACTGACCATCAGAGAGATGCAAATTAAAGCCACAATGAGATACCACCTCACAGAAGTCAGAATGTCCATCATAAGGAAATCAACAAACAAGTGCTAGCGAGGTTGTGGAGAAAAGGGAACCCTAGTGCACTGTCACTGGGCATGCAGACTGGTGCAGCCACTATGGAAAGCAGTGTGGACTTACCTCAAAAAATTAAAATGGAGCTGCCTTATGACCCAGTGATACTATTTCTGGGACTATATCCTAAGAATCCTGAAATACTAATTCAAAAGAAAACGTGCACCACTATGTTCATAGCATCGTGATTTACAATAGCCAAGATTTGGAAACAACCCAAGTGCCCATCAGTAGATGAGTGGATGAAAAATCTGTAGCACATTTACATAATGGAATACTATTTGGCCATAAAAAGAAAATCTTATATTTTGAAACTTTATGAATGAACCTGGAGATTATTAAGCTAAATGAAATAAGCCAGTCAGAGAAAGACAAATGCTATATTATCTCATCTCACTTATATGTGGAAACTAATGAAAAATTAATATAATAAACAAATGTTTATTTACCAGTATTAGATCTGATACCAATATCAAATTTATTAATGACTTTATAGCTTCTTATGTCCTCTACCCAAAACATAAATTTTTTTTTCTAGTAGTGTGGGACACCAAATCAGAATTAGAATGTTGCTTGTTGAGATAGAGTTACTGAGAGTAAAAGAGGTCATAAAATAGTTTTCAGGGATATTTAATTTCATTAATGGTAATAAACTCTTTATTGTATCCTAGAGTGCAGTTTTTAGTCACCAGGATGTTATGTCTGGCTAAGACAGTAACTATTCAGGAGGACAGGGCTGAGAGGCACATTGAGCATTATTTCCCCAGGTTTACCTTTCTTGGAATGCAAAACTCACCATTCAGTTATTTTACTGACTTCGATTTTTCTCAGATAAATCTCAAACCTCTTTGTAGTGACTAACTTCTACTTTGCAGTAATGCCGTTTTAGAAGGATGTTCTTAGTGGCTTCAGGGAAGGCCTCTAGAAAACTATCTGTTGTATTAGATAATTTGAAACCAGTCCAATTTCTTCAATCCAGGGCTGAAAAAGAGAAAACTCCAGAGAGGTTTCAGCAATTAGTAAAATTCCCTACCAGACAAGAATCACTTATAAACTGACTTGGAGGAAGCAGGGGTACAGGAAAAGAGGGTGTCCTTTCCTTGACCTAGTATTCATCTCATTTTGCCACAAAGGTCCATAAAAAGGGAGCTACATATAATTGGTGTTCTATCACTTTATCTGTAATACATAGGGATTAAAGAAACATCAACTTTTTAAAAAGTTTTCTCCTCCTTAAAAATCATAGCTTGAGCCCCCTAGTTTTATGTACTTGTTCTCTCTCCCTCTATTTTTCACAAAGTGGGGGCACACATGCCAATACTCTCGTCCTTAGACACAATGATATTCCCTTACCTACATGATATCCAGTCTTCCATTCCACCCCTAAATCCTATTGCTACTCCTGCCAACTCAGAAATACCAGAGAGGGAGAAAATAGTCCCTGACTACTGATTCAGGCCTAGCTCAAGCTCTGGAATCAACCTTGTTCCTAGTGAGGGAGAACTTGTGGAACCTAAATCAGTAACACATAAGTTTAATACCAAATTAGTCTTTCTGCTCCAACTTTCTATTGCGGTAGAAAATGCTGTGGGAATTGGGTTCTTGTTCTGAACGCCTCCTTCTATTAATTTTGCCTTGTTCTTTTTTTGAGTCAAGTTCTTCTTTGATATACTGTGGTCAGACACTCTCTACTGGCTCAAAGTGAAAATGACTACTTGCATATACAGGCTTCTTTTAAAGTAATCACTAATTCCAGAGACCTCTTCAGGTTTTCCTCTTCTTTATGTCTGGACTGCTCTGCTATCAAGCAATGTAATTACATAGACTTTTGATATAAGGTTGGTTATTTTATAAGTAAGACAGTGTCTAAAGATATTTTAGAAGAAAGTTATTTGGCCAGCTCACATTGCTGAGTCCTACTCTCAACTGGGTATTAGGAGGTATTAAGGAATCATTGTTAATTTTATTAGCTGTAAAAAAATAGCATGAGAGCAATATGTTAAAAAAGAAAACAAAGTCTTGCCCTGCCTGGTGTGGCGCAGTGGATTGAGCACCAATCTGTGAACCAGGGGGGTCATAGGTTCGATACCCAGTCGGGGCTGGGTCCCTAGGGAGGGGTGTGTGGGAAACAGCCACACATTGGTGTTTCTCTACCTCTCTTTCTCCCTCCGTTCCTCTCTGTCTAAAAATAAATGAATAAAATCTTTCAAAAAAAAAGAAAACAAAGTATTTATCAATAAAAGCTACATACCTACATGTTTTTATATAAATGGCATGTCCTTTTCTTGCAAAACCGACATGACATTCCTGTGAAAAAACAACTTCTAGCATTTTGCAAATGGGAATTGAGACCTGGAAAGATAAAGGCCCTTTCTTAAATTCACACAGATAATAAATAGCAGTGTTATGAATATTATGTATTCTTAGATATACTAGTTATGTCTTCTACTTTTTTCTACCTCATCGGTTTTCTATGTTTAATCTTTGAGTTACCTTGGTAGTCTTCTCCATACACTACTAGGTAGGAAAAGGAGCAGAAACATCAAAACATCACCTTTGGCTTTTAAAACTCCAGTGATGAACTGAAAAATCACTCTTTTTTCCTTTTTATTGAATTTATTGGGGTAATGCTGATTGACAAAATTATATAGGTTTCAGGTGCACAATTCCATAAAACATTGCCTGTACACCTTATTCTGTATTCAGTACCTCAAGTCAAGTCTCTGTCCATCACCATTTACCCCCCATACCCTCCTCTACCTCTCCCCAAACCTCTCCCCCTGCCCATAAAAATCTTAAAGATGGAGTGCATTGAAAATAATTGAAAAGTACACAAAACTTCCCTTGACCAATGAAAACGTCATAATATGAAAAACCTCAGACTTCTTTGTGTGGCAAAATGCCAGCCCACTGAGAACTTAATATTTTGGTAAATAGCATTTACAATCCTAATGAAAGCTTAACAAATTCAACAGACTCTTAACCTTCATACAATCACTCTTAATGAATATGTTTTATTTTAAAAGAGTGGTTGTTTTGACTTTAAGCTTTGTTCTCGAAAATGCTTTCAATCTATTCCTTCTCTTTGCAAGTAAATGGTTTTTTGATTTTGTAAACATCCCACTAAACTTGGGCTCAGCAAAACAGATTTACCCCGGAGACTACTTTGGTTGAAATTAACTAAATCACACACTCACACACATGTGCACATATACAGATTATTCTTAAAGTATTAACAGTTCAATCCATTTGTCAAACATAAATCTCAACTGTTTATTTCCTAAATTGAAATTAGAGAACACTGACTGGCTTGAATAGATGTAAACAAAGCCTCATCAGTCTGGTCACTAAGAATTTCCCTAGCTGGAAACAAGGGCACCATGATGGTTTTCTGTCCAGTTAATCTTACCTACCCACTTGCCTGTGGAAAGGAACAGCAGATTGCCAGAAATAGTTGGGGCCAGGCATTAAAACAAAAGGAATATCATTATGGTAACATGACTAGGTCATATTACAGGAGGTCATGCAATTATTTTCTACCTTATTGAAGGAAGAACAAATATTTGTGTCTTTGAAAATAATAGCGTAGGAAGAGGCAATATTGTGAATGGCCCACAATAAGAGCAACGATTGAACCCTGATTGTTTCTATGAGAAGTGTTCTTAAAATAATACAAATAGAAATGGGACACAGTAGACTACAATCCCTTCTTGTTTCCTTGTATCTTTATAATGAATTGTGCATATGAAAAGAGTAGAATGATATATAGGAGCTCGTAAATGATTTAATTATGAGAAAGCAAAGCCAGTATGTATCTTTGTGAATATGATAATTACTATGCAAATGAGGGACTATTCTACAGAAATACCTTTGTGTGTACATGTGTGTGCACATAACCATAAATGGCTCAAGCTATAAAAGGCATTTGAGAACATTTAACTCAACCTTATTATTTTACATATAAAGAAACTGGAGTACAATGAGTTGTAATTACTTGACTAGGGAATAGGAAAGCCATGATTTAGAATTCAGCTTTCTTCAAACTTGAAACTACTGTCTAAAATTGAGAAACAGTGATGAGGGCTTTTAGTCAGAATACCTAAATCTGCAATCTTAGCTCTCCCCTTTCTTAACTGTTTGACCTTACCCAAGCTACAAACCTCATTGTGCCTTGGTTGACTTTTTACAAAATAAGCATAACACTGGCTCCTCGTTATTAGTGAACAGGTGATTAAAAGAGTCCCTGGTACATAATAAGCACTCAATGGATGTTAGTTATCATTATTACTAATGAAAGTCTTTTATGCTTACCATGACACACGTTTACACTTTAGAAAAACACAAGGTAACTTTTCTGAATCATTGTGGGATCTTTAGAAGGGAATCTGTGTGCAATAAACAAGAATTACAGATGAGCGCTGTTGGTGTGATCTTTATTAACTAATATGTTCATGCATATCCTCTTTTATTTAATCTTTATTGTATTTTTTCCATTACCATTTAGTCCCCTTATACCCTCTCCCCCCACTGCAGTCACCACACTGTTATCCGTGTCCATCAGTCCTCTTTCCTTTTTGTTCAATCCCTCCACTTGTTAACCTTTCCCCCCAGCTGTCATCCTGCTCTCTATGATCTGTCCACATTTTCCTTGTTAGTTAAGTTTGTTCATTAGATGCCACACATAGGTGAAATCATGTGGTATTTGTCTTTCTCTGACTGGCTTATTTCACTTAGCATAATATTCTCCAGGCCCATCCATGTACTCGCAAAGGGTAAAATTTTCTTCTTTTTTACGGCCCAATAGTATTCCATTATGTAATTGTCCCATAGTTGTTTTACCCACTCATCTACTGATGGACACTTGGGCTGCTTCCGTATCTTGGTGATTGTAAATAATGTTGCAATGAACATAGGGGGCTTATGTTCTTTTAAATTAGTGTTTTGGGTTCCTTCAGATACATTCCCAGAAGTGGGATCACTGGGTTGAAAGGTAGATCCATTTTTAATTTTTGAGGTATCTCCATAATGCTTTCCACAGTGGCTGCACCAATCTGCATTCCTACCAACAATGCATAAGGGTTCTCCTTTCTGTGTCCTCACTAGCACTTATTGTTTGTTGATCCTTAATTGGAATGTTGTAAGCAGCCATAAAATCTATAGCTACATGTTCCAGTACTTATAGCTTCCATCCTCAGAACATCAAGACAACAGTGGTAACTTCACCAAGAACATTAAGTTGGTCTTTAGTGAGTGCATCCATTAAGTAGTAGCCCGCTGCGTTCCAGGAAGGTGCTGATGGTAGGGTGGGGTATGGGGAATGGAAAGGAAAATTGACTTTCAGAATGAGGAGCAAATAAAACCTATCAGTCTGGCTAGTAGTTGCCTTGGAAACAAGCCAAAAATGACCAGTGCACAAAGTATACAAAATACTTTTCTTTAAATGAGTTTAAAGCTCCGTCCTGCAGGTCAGAACATGAGTCTAGGTCAAGTTACCCCTTAGTTAAGTGCACATGGAAGTAGAATTGAAGAGGGACAAGGTACTGTTCTCAGCTGGTTTTAGAGTGCTTCTTTCCTATGTTTTTAATGCTCACCCAAGGATATGTCTTTTAATTGATTTTATTGAGAGAGCAAGAGCAGGAAGAGAGAGAGAGAGCCCAGCCAGGCAATTTTTATTTTTTATCAATACAAGGCTAAAGAGTAAAATATTAGCTAAACTTTTCAAGTTATTGGTGTACTTAAGGCTTAAATCTAGACTCTTGATTTTTTTTTACCCAATGTTCTTTCTACAAATAACTAATATTTACTCAATTCTTACCCTATTATCCTCAGTTTCTTCATAGCATAAACCAAAGATAATACTTAACTTACAGGGTTGTAGTGAAGATTAAAGAAGATAATACATATATTGCACTTGGAATAGTAGCTGGCACTTCACAAGTGCTCAAAAAAGGTTAACTGCTATTCTCATGCTCTAATCTAGAGAAGGTATTTCTTAAAATCTGGTGTTTAGAATAACATCCAGTGTATGTTTCTGCTCCAGATCTCACTAGTTGTATTATTATTGTTTCTGGTATCAGGACATGAAGTTGCCTCTAGTACTATGGCATAAGCCTCTATGTGTTTTATGCAGGAGTTTTCAACAGAAGCTCATTAAGTAGCTAGTACAAGTTTATCCAGCAATTAAGTGGTGAAGTTGAGATTCAAACCAAGAGTCTTTTCACACAGAGCTTGGTATGATACATAGTAGGCACTCCACTGATCTTGCTAACAGTGAACAAATGACTCTCAATTTTATTTAGTTCTTCATTCATTATATCATTCATTAAATATGTATCTTCCTTGTTCAGGGTGTTACATTTTTATTAACAGTCTAAGAGTTCACTGGCATTTAGGAGAACACATATTATTGACTTATATTGAACTAACTGCCTTATCAGATTTAATTCACTTGATTGCATTGTTATTCACCCTATATTTCTGTATCTGATTCATATGGATCTCATGAGAGGTTCTGTCAAAGATCTGGCTAAACTCCACACATAGTCTGCTATTATATTTTATTTTAAAATTAGCTCAACATTCACTGTAGTACAATGTTTAAGTATTAGAATTTGGAGTCACACCTGGGTTTGAATCCAGGCTAATTTCTAGCTGTGTGGGCTTTGACATGTTATTTTTATAGTTTTTTTTTTAGTTGAATTTATTGGAGTGACATTGGTTTGTAAAATTATATAGGTTTTAGGGGTACAATTCTATAACACATCCTCTGTATATTGTATTGTGTTTCCACCACCCCAAGTCAAATTCCCTTCTACCATCATTTCCCCGCCTCCTAACTCCCCATACCTGACTTTCCCTCTGGTAATTACCATACTGTTGTCTGTCTGAGTTTTTTTTTCTTTTGCTTCATCCCTTCACCTTTTTCATCCAGCCTCAATACTCCCTCCACTCTGACAGCTGTGAGCCTTTTCTCTGTATCCTTGCCTCTGCTCCTATTTTGTTTTTCAGTTTCTTTTGTTCAATAGATTTCACATATGAATGAGATTACATGTTATCGGTCTTTGACTGGCTTGTTTCACGTAGTATAATAATCTCCAGGTCCGACCACGCTGTTGCAAAAGGTAAGATTTTCTTCTTTTTTATGTCCAAGTAGTATTCCATTGTTTAAATTTACTGCAACTAATTTATCCACTCATCTACTGATGGGCACTTAGGCCGTTTCTACATCTTGGCTATTGTAAATAATGCTGCTATGAACATAGGGGTGCTTATGTTCTCTTGAATTGGTGTTTTGGGTTTCTTAGGATATATTCCCAGAAGTATAATTGCTGGGCCATAAGGCTGTTCCATTTTTAATTTTTTGAGGAAATTCCATACTGCTTTCCACAGTGGCTGTTTCAATGTGCATTCCTACCAACAGTGCAAAAGTGTTCCCCTTTCTCCATATCCTAACTGACACTTGTTTTTTGATTTATTGATGATAGCCATTCTGGCAGGTGTGAGGTGATATTACATTGTGGCTTTAATTTACCTCTCTCTGATAATTGGTTACATTGAGCATCTTTTGATATGTCTATTGTCATCTGTATGACATGTTACTTTTTATTTGGTTTAATGTTTCTAGCCTTGCATCTTCATCTGTAAAATGGAAATAATTATATCATATAAGATAATGCTATAGCAATATAAAATGGTAAGAGATAATAATGAGATTGGTAATACAACTCTAAAGCAATTTTAAGGACTAAATGTACTTGAAGTTCTCACTACTGTGTCTGACACGTTAGTAAGTTATGTTATCACTATATTCCTCAAATGGATATAGTAAATACATCGTATGGTACATGTAAATTGCCCAGCATATTGCTGGACCTTCTCCACATACTCTCCTCTAACTTCCTTCCTTGCACCTACTTTCCTATTTATCCTTACAGCCCATGTGCTCAAGTGCAGACCTGGGGCAGACCAGCTTAGAAAGCTTGATGATAGCTCATTCTCCATATTTCCTTTTACCTTCTGTTCAGTTCCCAGTTGGTATCTGTTCTATGAGACCCACAAAGCCTCCCAAAAGACATTAGTTTTCCAATGATGTTTTCACAGACCACTGAGGAACTGGAGGCCAATTAAAATGTTGACTCTTTGTAGATCTGGGCTCCATCACATGTTGTGAGTTAGTGATGAAAGACAAAACGTCTGAGCTGGTCAGTCGTCTGTATGGTTTCTCCTCTGTATGAAACAAATATGCCTCATGACTTGGTATAAATGAGCCTGCATAACAGTCTCTCACTGGTCTCTTCAATTTGGGTTTTTACAACACACTCATTAGCTGCTCACAGTTGTGTTTTGGTGTCCACTGACTGGATAGAGGAGACACAAAACCCATCACAGAATTAGTAGCTTGCTTCATTTCTGTTTGTTTTGGTATTAGATTACTCTAGGTAAGTCACTTCTAATTTCTAGGTCTTCAGTTTCTCCAGTTGTGAAATATAGGAGTTCCTTGTATAATTTATAATTTTAATGTTTATGATTCTATGTGGTTTGGGGTTTTTTTCCTGTTCAGTTTATCTGACAGTGATAATATGTCACATTTATAGAGGTATTTTATCTTTTTTATGACAAGGCTTCTACCTGGATAATCTGACATTATCCTCACAATTATCCTATAATATCCATAGGGCCAAGGAACTTGAACATAGCAGATAGAGGTTAAATGACTTGCCTATGGTCATACAGCATATTAGTGTCAGAAACAGGAGAAGACCCCAGTTCTTCTGACTCCTTATGCTGTGTAACTACACAGAAAGATGAATTACTCTAATATGGCTGTGTGCTGAAAGAAACCCCATTTAAAAAATTGTATCACCTGTAACTTTATTATTTTTAAGGTGATTTGTCTTCATTATTTTTAAGAGGATAGAGCTGTCACTTTCTTCAGTTATTTATTCCTGTGTACAAAACCTCCTATATACAACATACACCAGTAAACATTGTTTGGTAACCATTATAACAGACAATAAGCTTTCAAGTCTTGAGTAACTTTCTCAGTGACTGTTATTTCATAATACACATGCTGTAAAGTTATTTTCCCCCTCACAAAATTTACGCAAGTTGGCCAAGAAGTAGATAAAGATCTTTAAATGGATGTGCCTCCTAGACACGTGTATCCAGAATTATCTACTATAACTCTACTTAACTAGACTTAGCCATTGCACAACTTCACCTTTTCAGAATAACATTGGGAACCAATAAAGAAATAAAAAAAAATATCTGGGTAATGAAATGATTGTTAAAGCCAATGCACGCTATTCAAAGGAGAACCCCTTTGAATCTTTCTCTCTACACTTCTCATGAGGCTGGTTATCTGGTTTCTAAACCCTCTGCGCATTAAAGTGAGAAGAGGAGCTACAAAAGGCAGGCACACTGACAGCCAAACTGACAGCTGACAATCTGACAAAAGATGAGGAAGAGACAGAAAAGCAATAAAGCTCAGAAAATGAATGCACAAAGAACATCAATCTAGGTTTATTTAACAAGGGAGGAATCAGACCTTTAGGGCATCATTGCATTATAACAATATACTATTCAGATTCCAAATTATGTTCCTAATTCATTAAAACACTAGCCAAAAAGAAAAAGTTAAAAAATTCATAGATTTTTTTCAACCATCCCCCCATCCCTCTCTCCTCTGGCAAAAAATATACTATTGTGTGCCAATTACACTTCAATAATTTTTTTTTTCTCTGCTCAAAGAAACAGGAAAAAATTCTAAGGAGCAACAATGTTCTCAAGTGCCAAACTTTAATTTGTTTGAAACATGGAAATAAATGAATATACCTATTAATTAGGTTTTGTTTTAATTTTTTTAAAGATTTTACTTATTTATTTTCAGAGAGAGGAGAAGGGAGGGAGAAAGAGCAATGTATGGTTGCCTCTCACATGGTCCTCATTGTGGACCTGGCCCGCAACCCAGGCATGTGCCCCGACCGGGAATCGAACCGGGACCCTCTGGTTCCCAGCCCGTGCTCAATCCACTGAGCCACACCAGCCAGGCAGGTTTTGTTTTAATTTTTATTTCTTTTTACTTTAGTATACATCAGCCTCAATCAAAATGAAGATAGAAATGAAATTGTTTTATTCTGAAGGCAAGTGGTTAAGAAATAAACATTAGCTATCCTGAATACCATGCTGATTGGAATGACTCATTACTGAAGGTCCTTCATACTTGGTTTACTGAAGTTGTTTAGCAAATTAGTCAGCATGAGTGATTTTTTCCCTAACTTGGCCAGCACAGACAGAAAACTGCTTACATTGAAATATGCTAGGTTGACCCTCAATTAATTCCTTTCTGGGCATGGTAAAGTCACAGAGCACTTTGGGCAAAGAGATACTAAATCCTGAACTGGCTGCAAATCCCTTTGAGCAAAAGAGAATGTTTACAATCACCATAAAGATGCAAAAGACAGTAGACCTATATTCCTAGAATCAATGTTCCCTGCCTTAACCATATACATACTTTGTAAATATAGAAAGGGGGGTTGTCTTTATAATATGTAGTCTCCTTCCAAAAATTTATGCCCTAATATATTACAAAAACTTATTGAAAACCCTATGAAAATGTAGCTGGGGATGTTTTAATCCATCTTCCTGTTATTTTGGGTGGTTACTCTTATCTACCTGTGACAAATAATGTAAGGATGAGTACAAGAGGGCCATATACTTAGTATTTTTAAAAAATAGCATAATTAATAATTACCTTTGGGAGCTAAATGAAAACTTCCATGCTGAGCCAATATACAATGGAGAATTTGGGAAGAAGGATGTTTATTCAACACTGACAAGATTATGATTTTTATTGTGTTTTTTTCTGTGTTTCCAAATTCTGAAAATAATATTCTAAAATTCAAATTAGGGTCATACATCCTAAGATTCATGTATCTTTTCTGAATTATAAGGTTTAACTCTGCAGCTTTATTGCTGACGCCAACTAAATGATTATATTTACGTGTTTCTTTAAATTTGAATAGCAGCCTATTTCTAACAAAGACAAGATAATCAGTTGAGCTATTTTCTTCTATGCTGAAGAGACATATTCTTGAATTGACTGAGATGAGAAGGCTTCAGACAATTTTGAGCCTAAAGACCCATAAGCCTGATTTGTTCCAAGGGACCTTTAGTTTTATACTTCCGGGAGTCGAACACACAGATCTTGGTATTGAAGCTAATTGTAAGGGCGTATAAACTAGATTAGTTTCTGACTCAATATATTGCTGCTCTAAGTTCATTGACGGTGTTATGCCGCAGGCAAAGTGTAATAGGTAACCCATAGGGCTAATTGTGGTTGTTATTGGTTTGGTGCAAAAATAATTCACATATACACACAAAACCTAGATCATAACTTATTTTGGGGCTACATTGTAAACTGGTAGAACGTTCCTTCTCTGCAATGCTCTGAGAGGGAAACATTTCTCCCCTCTCCTCTCCCTCCTTTTTTCTCTTCTATTTTTCTCTCCTCTTCTGTCCCCTCCTCTCTAATTCTGTAGTAGGGAAAGTATTGTCATCAAAACTGTTAGGCAAGGAAGATACCTCAGCACATCTTGGACAGACGGTAATGTTTTCTACACATTTGGCATGTACGTTCTGTTTCTAATGTAATTTTTTCATCTGCTTTTGAGGAGGGGATGGTCAATCCTGTTGGATTTCGTCACTTGTGAATTCACTCTGAACGTGATTACGCTCTGTCATAGAAGAGTTTCTCAGCCTCGTTAAATACAACTGACAGCTTCACCGCATACACGCTGCCTTCTTCCGCTTATTAGAAGTCAGTCGGAATGGAATTCTTCCCGAGAGAAACACAGGCAAGTCTATCTATTTACATACATGTGTCCTGATACATTCATGTTATTTTCTTTGGCTTTCAATTTCTCGGTTTAAATGCTTTTTTAGTCTCTAAAATTACATGATGTTTCTCCTGCATTCACTTGCGGAGTTTTCAGGCAGGTCCGCGTGGATGCCGATGAGTTCTAGAATAAAAGATTATGCTAATGTCACTGAACTCAGCTAATAGTCCAGCTTCTTTCTTGCTTAGTGTGTCTTTGTTTTGAAAATGCTTATGATTTACCAGGAAGGCATAATCTACTCAGTACAGACATTGATAGAAAATGGGAGAAACTGCCTTTCCTGTGAGTACAAAGTCACTAGGGAAACTCCTTAGGAATACTTAGGAACCTTTATCTGGCTATATAGCTATAATTAATAATATGTAGGTAGATATATAGAAAATATTTCTTTTTATAAATAAATACACTAGATGCAGAGTTTTTAAGGTGGGTAAACATGATTGCAGTCTGCTGCACATGAATGAAGTCAGTGTTTAAAAATTAGAGTAAAAAAGGGACATTGGAGAAGGATTTATTTCCTTATGCATGATTTTATACTATTCTAATGTAATTAAGTGCATATTTATTAGGGTTGAATTATTCACTTTTTGGAACAAGACACAAATCGTGTTTACCTACCTGTTACACTGGTAATATTTCCAGAGACACCTGTATTTTGTGGAAGAAAATAATTCATGTTTTACTCAAGGATTGTACCATGTCAGAATTCATGACACATGACAAAATTAGTCATTTTTATGTTAAATTTGCTTTTTGATTAAATATAAGTGCAGACATAGATTGGTTTTACTTATTAACACTTTCCTTTACAAAGCCCAGCTTGTTAAGAGTTTGTTTCCAGAGTACGGTGACTGTCAATTCAGACTAGCAAAAATGTTAATTACCATAAGTGTTTTATCTATGCTGATTTCTGGTGTGACTAGATAACTGATAGATACTTGTGTATTTGTACAGAGGGAGAAACAAGCCCTCTGTAAAAAGATGAGATGTGTCAAGTACCAAAAATTTGTCAATACAAGTTATTTTCAAAACTGTAAAGGCAGATGAGAAAAAAGAGAATTTATGATGACAATATAGGGTAAGACAAAGCCTAGAGTGATAAAATCTAGTTGATAAATTACATAACACTTGTTGCTACCTTTCAAACCTGCACTGACACCTTTGTAGCAAATTTAATTAAATCTTGGTTAACATATTTGCTTGTTTTTAACAACTAAGTATATATGAGCATTTCTCTGTATTTAGTTTGCCATCTCCACATAATAAATTTTGTTTCTTAGTTGCTAATTAGACTTTTCATCTTATTTTTCTTAAGATGTCATTCATGTAAATAATGGGAAAAGCACTCATCAGTCTAGTTTTCCAATGTTCTAACATGTCCTCTACAAGTCACTTATTAAAGAAGACAGTTTGAGATCAACTTACTGTAGAACCTTGTAGGTTTGTAGACATGAATGAAAGCACATATAAAGTGACAATACTTTGTTACTAAATTTATATGCCTATTTGTGAGACTTATAACTATCTTGGAGTTACTGGCTGCACATGTAGCCTGCGATATATTTACAAACTCAGAAAAAATGTCAGAGAACTGTGCTTTATTTTTCATTTGGTCATGTATTCACTAGAGATTTATTGAGCATTTAGACAATACACCAGGCATTTCAATACAGAGATTTATAAAATACATATTCCCAGCCTTCACTCCTATCCCCACCAAATGAGAACATACAGGAACACAATTCTAGGATGCAGCAATTTGAAAAGGCTCTTTAGGTAATACTGATTCAGTTTGGAAACCCTGGGCTAAATGGCCCTCCACACGGAGAACTGTGCTTTAGAGTGTTTATATTTCATGCCAGTAAGCCTTTAGTGTGAATTTTCATTGGAAAAAAATGCCATTTAAAGGCTTAAGCAGTACCACGCTGCTTTAGTTTTCACTTACAAGAAGGACAATTAGTTCAGAAGTAACTTTCCTGTCATTTTCTTGATTATTGCCACTTTACTGCCTGCATTTGGCAGATGGCTATTTCATCACTAATCAAGATAAACTTTAGAGTATTACTGGTATTCAAGTCATATTTACTGTTTCTATAGAATTGCCTCAGACTCATTCACTGGCTGTAACTTACCTTTCAAATATATCGCAATGCCAAAGATTGATCAGAAATCATCTTTCACTTCTTGGTGTATTCTGGCAGCTCTTTTGTGTTAATTATATTTATTTAAGATCTACAATGTGACTGTGAAAAGTCTGCCATTTCCAGAATATCAAAGATATATAACAAGAAATGCAATTATAGGCTTAAAGCTGATAAACTATGGCATTTAGTCAGTTATTTGATTATTATAATTAGGTTGTCCTGGCACTGAAGGTACTGAGGTTTCTGTTCTTTATTTTCTATGAATAAAATTGTAATTTTTTTAAAGATTTTATTTTTATTTATTTTTAGAGAGAGGGGAAGGGAGGGAGAAAGAGAGGGAGAGAAACAGCAATGTATGGTTGCCTCTCACATGGCCCTCATGGGGACCTGGCCCACAACCCAGGCATGTGCCCTGACTGGGAATTGAACCGGGACTGCCTGGTTCCCAGCCCGCGCTCAATCCACTGAGCTACACCAGCCAGTGCAAAATTGTAATTTTGATATAGATCTATTTAGGGTATTTAATAATATTTGATAAGAGTCTCAAATAGATGTATCTCTGCATAATGATTATGGAAATATGAGCTAAAGTGGTCAGTGCTTCATCCTTCATTAGAGAAGACTGATCAAAAAGGTGTTAGCAGACTACACCATGTTCTACTGCTAATTCATAGCAACAGCTCAATAAATCACCAAGTATTTATTAAATTTTTAATGTTTCAGGTACATGTATGAAAGGTAGAATAACGTTGCATGTGTTATATTCTGTTCAATTTTTAATGAACTGGTTAAGTAAAGGCTGCAGTTAAATGCTCAGCCTATTTAGAAGCTGGTGCACTTAAGCATTGGCTATGTGTGGTCAAACAATTTTTACATACTGATTATAATGTGCCCATTATAAAAGGGAACAAATTTAATAATCAGTTACAGGATTTTAAAAAATGTTGTTAACAAGAATCGACTTGGGGTTTTGGATTGATTTTACAGTTTGTGAATTATACAAATTATTCTCCTGTCTTTTGTTCATTTTTCTCCTCCCTGAAATCTGTACAGGCAACACTTTATATACTCCATTTTGCTATTTATTAGTCTCTGTGGGAAAAGATTTAATGGAAGAAGAAGTTGAAATAAGAGATTCAAAATGATCTGTGAATTGATTTCAATTATCTATGCTCTTTGTACATTGGTATCATGGCTAACTAGAAGTTGACTGCAATATCAAACTATAACTTAAGCATACCAGTCACATAAAAGAAGGCAACAATATTTTTGTTCTAATTTGAAAAGTGACTAGACCTTTCCTCAATTCAGAAGCAAAAAAGAAAAGCAGATAGCGTGGAGAATTTTGCTACCATATAAAGCCCCGACTGAGTTTTACAACTAACAAAAGGATTGAAAATGCAGAGGGCTATTGAAGAATAATTTACAGCTGGGAATGTAAGTAGAACACAAATAAAACAGACATTACCCTTTAAGACAGTCTCTAGTACATCCAGTAAAGAGGTTATTTGTTTACCCTGATAAACTGTAAAGCAGATTTGGTTATGTGTAAGATACTGTGAAACTGCTACAAGCGGGTGGGTTTGGATCCCCCTCCCTTTCATTATCCTATATGTAAATATCAAAAGTTAAAATAATCTAATCTCAGCTCCTTAAATATTGTCATTACCAAAAAATAAACTTTGCAGAAGGTACGAAAATATGAAAAATGAGAAACATGAAAGTAAATAGCAGGAATATAGCAGTCACATGATGGGAAACACCATCAATAGGGATAATATATAAGCTAATGCTGGGATGGTCCTCTTTTAAATGAGCAAATGTTGCTTTACTGAATGATATACCAGGGATGACTCAAAATGTAGGCAGTTCTTGATTATTACATGAATGAGGTTTACAGTGGTATGGATATTTATAAATTGTATATATTTAACCAAATTTGTTATATGTCACATAATATATTATAAGACCTTTTGGAGTGGGGAATGGTGAATTTAACTTCTAATTACATGTTATATTAAGCTTACAAGGGTAAGAGAAAGACAATAGAGGGCAGCGGAAAGCAAGATTGGACAAAAAATGCTATGGGTATTCCATACTCAGTTAAATAGATACTTAGCTGTTTATTTTGATGTTATGTTTGATGTTCTGGCAAATAATCACTGAAAAAGCTCTTTTTCTTTTATATTTGTAGCTTCTGCGGATGTCCTCAGAGGGTGTAATTTTAATACAATGAAATAACATAAATGACCTAGCTTTCTAAGTGTGTAAGGTTTTTATGCATATATCAATACGCATTATGGTTACAGAATGCAGGTTTAATTTGCCAGACTTCATGTTAGCCATGGAAATTCAATATTCAGAGTCTTTAAGTTGGGAGAAATGTGGGGGGAGTATGTGTGTGGGAGTGATAGAGGCAGAGTGATGAACTCAGATACAATTTCTCTCATCTCCTGAAGGTAGTTAACTATGTGACTTACACTCCAAGTTCATTTTGGACACCGTGAATGAACCTAATTATTTTGTCTCCATTTTGAACAAAACGCTGGCTTTATTAGTCAGAGATTGTGTCTGGTCAATGCAAATAGGGATTTCACTGTCTTTGTGTCACTTCTCTTTACGTTTGGCCTTTCTGAAAACTCACTTGCTAACTCTGGAGCCATTTCTATCATTCTATTTATTTGTTGTTATTGGTTATTTTATGTTTAGGTACTTTTACTGTTCAATCTCTGCAACTCTGACAGGAACAGTTGCACCAGTAATTAATGAAAAACTTACCCAACTAATTAATAGACACATAATAAAACGATAATGGCCCAATGCTCTCTGCTACAGGAAGAAGTCCATTTTGTGATAGATAAAAATATTGAATCCCAAGACTGTAAACCCACTTGGTGACTATAAGTTAACTGAAGGGCAGATTTTTTAAATCTATATTCTTGATTTAGATGTAAGTACAACTACTGAGTGTCTCAGAAAAATAGTTAAAAGAGAAAAAAGAGAGAAGGAAAATTTTCAGATGTCCCTAAAGGATGTACAAGGAGTCTTCTAAAATTGTTTATTAAATATTTTAATAATGTAATAGTTTAAAGTTAATGTTTCATTTTTTAATGACAAATATGAAGGGAGAAGGTTTATTTTTACTGATGAAGTGGAAATGTTGCCTGGTGTGTAACAAAAAAATGAAGAATTAACAGAATAATTGCATTCTTTAAAAATGACATCCAAATTAAATGCCTCTGTTAATGTTTCATTGCTATAAGATGTTAGTAATGGATTTTCAAAGGTCTCTGGTAATACGATTTTATCCCTTTATATTAATAATTACTTTTTGTTATTATGAAGTTTCTGTTTACTCTTGGATGGTCCATAATTGTGAAAAGGAATTCTAAATGTCCTTTGTATTTTTGGGGACAGACGTAGAAAACATTTAAAGTGTCCAGCTGCTGTTTAAACAAAAATTAAAAAAAAAACCTTCCTTCTTATTTTTATTTTTTAAAATTATGGTTGACATGCAAATTTATTAGTTTTAGGTGTACAGAATACTGATTCAAAATTTGTGTACTTTATAAAGCGGCCACCACAATAGGTCTAGTAATCACCTGTCAGTGTACACAGTTATTAAGATATTACTGACTACCTTCCCTGTACTGTACTTATCCCCATGACTTCCTTTAAGTACTATGGATACAAACAGCCTGACCTTTCTTGTTTCCCAGTTGATTCTGAGACCTGAGCTAATTAGAGAATTTTGCATAATACCGTGATTTTTTACATTGTTTAACTAGAAAATATCAGGAGACATGTTTTTAAAATGGCAAGAAGATACAATGGAGTAAAGACAGTCTCCTTGTTGCGGAAAAATAACTCACACGCGGCAGAGATGGCGGGGTATGACTCTTTATTACGGGCGGGCTCAGAGGAGGACTCCAAATTCTGAGCCCCGAACTCTGACTCTCCGGAGTTTAAATAGCCCCAGAGTTCCTGCCTATGTGGCAAAGCAAGATTACAGAAGCCCTATGCGGAAGTTAGGTCTAGCTACCTTATTTGGTGAAAACAAAGTACAGGGGCTTAATATGAAGGTTACAAAGTACAGAGACAAAACATGTGAGCTCACAAAGTACAGAGACAAAACATGAAGGTTGCCTGTCACATTCCCCCCTTTGATGCTAAACAACACTGGTGTCTGTCCTAGCATCAGTGTCATAGTCCGCATATTCACCCTCCATCTGAGTCGGCTGTAATCTTCGGTAGTGGTGTCTCTGGAGAGAAAGGATCTTGGCAGTAGCCCTTCAGGTCACTGAGGCTTCTATCTGTTGCACTACCATGCGCAGACTATGCCAGAGGTTAGCTGCAGAGCTGCTGCTATACAAAACAGCTCTGAATGGCCCTGCTCCAGGAGTCCCATCCCCTCTAGTTCAGACTCGTGGGGGTGAGGACATTCTACACATATTTTGGGTATAATTTCATAAGTTGGCTTGCTGGGTCATATAGTAACTCTATTCTTAATTTTTTGAGGAGCTTCGATACTTTTTTCTGTAGTGGCTGTATCAGTTTACATTCCCACCAGCAGTTCCTTAGAGTTCCCTTTTTTCCACAAGCTTGCCAAAACTCGTTCTCACCTGTTTTGTTGATAATAACCATTCTAATAGGTGTGAGGTGGTATCTCATTGTAGGTTTTTTATTTTTTTGCTAAGACCCTCAACAAAATATTAGCAAATTGGATCCAGCAATACATTAAAAATATACACCCTGACCAAGTGGGATTTATTCCAACTTGGTACAAACTTTTGCAAGTTTGGTACAATAGTTGCAAATCAATAAATGTGATATATCACATAAAGAAAATGAAGGATAAAAATCACGGATCATATCAACAGACACAGAAAAAGCATGTGATGTAATCCAGCACCCATTTCTGATAAAAGCTCTCAGCAAAATGATAGTAGAGGGATCATATCTCAACATAATAAAGGACACGTATGGAAAACCTACAGCCAATATCATACTCACTAGGCAAAACTAAGTGTTTCCCTTAAGATCAGGAACAAGACAGAGATGTTCCCTTTCACTACTCTTATTCAACACAATACTGAAATTTCTAGCCATAGTGATCAGTGAAAAAGGTGTTATAAATGGTATGCAGATTAGAAAGGAGGAAGTAAAACTTTCACTATTTGCAGATGTTATAATACTTTATATATAGAACCCTGAAGACTCCACCAAAGAACTACTAGATTTAGTAAGTGAATTTGGCAAAGTAACAAGATACAAAATTAATATCTCATTTTAGTTTTGATTTGCATTTCTCTAACAGCTAGTGAAGTTGAGCATCATTTCATGTATTTGTTGGCCATTTGTATATCTTCTTGGGAGAAGTGTCTGTTCTTGTTTTCTGCTCACTTTTAAATTGGGTTTTTTGTTTGTTTGGTGTTGAGTTGTATGTTCTTTATATATTTTGAATATTAGCCCCTTATCAGAGCTGTTATTTGGAAATATCTTCTCATTCGGTTGGTTTCCTTTTGTTTCGTTGGTGGTTTCTTTTGCTCTGCTAAAGCTTTTAAACCTGGAACAATAAATTACATGATGAAAATATAGGTAGTAAACTTGTGGATATTGGTCTTAGAGAAAATTTTACGGATTTGACTCCAAGGGCAAGGGAAATAAAGGCAAAAATAAATGAATGGGACTGTTTATAGCATTTGAATGCATAGAAAAGTTTTCAAAAATTTTTCATCACAGACTTTTTCAGTAGTTCTTATGCTTATAAAGTCCTTACCAATCTTAGGTCCAACAAGTATATAACCTTATTTCTTCATTAAATATTTTTCTATTGAATTATTTGGTCCATTTTAAATGAATTTTTATATCAGGTGTGAGTAATGATACGGGTTTGTTAGTTTTTTCCACTTAGCTAAAATAATTGTTAGAATTTATTGAATAATCCTTTTTTCCACTGTGTTGTGATTCCATGATTCTGAAAAAGTTGTTTTCCTCTACAAAGCTGCTACAATAATATTCTTCCCTGAAAATTGTGAACAACCTTGTGCATTCCAAAATTATATCAGTTCTATATATACACATTCCATGCCCTTTGATCACAGGTGCCTTAGCTTCTTTAAATATTTTTCTGCCCTCCATTCTCTTAGTACCTAGAAGAGTGCTAGGTATAAGAGTAGGTGTTCAATATGATGGAGTGGCTAATTGTTATGACTCTGAAACTGAACTTTCTCAGTTTGAATCCAGGCTCTGCCAAAGATTACATTTTGCAAGTAACTTCTCTAAATCTCAGTTTCATCATTTGTGAAATAGAGGTAAATAGTCATACCTCTCTTGTAGGGATTTTTGTGAGAATTAAATAATATAAAGTATGTGAAATCTTTAAGTCAGTGCCTGACACAGAGTACTCTAGTGTTGACACAATTTAAGTTATTATTGTTGATAATGCTATTATTATTATTATTATTACAGTAATGGTGAGGGTCAGCATTGACAACAGAAGGGCCTAATGAGGACAGAGATGGTCACTGCCCCCTACATAGAAGCTGATCTAGAAGCAGAGGAACTCTGTGAGATAACATTGTAATGATAGGCTTCGTGTCCCCTCTTTGTCATAGTGTCATATGCCAAAAGGAATCAAGGGACAAGGGGAGAAAAAGTACCAGAAGGAGATTCTCTAGATATGTAGGTTCCATACTTATTCTATCATTTTTAAGAAACAATAGAAGAATATGACCATTTTCCCCTATTAGTTGTGGTGAGGCACTGACATATAAATTATTTTAAACAGCTTCTTTGTTGACCTGATTTGGCATTAAAATTAAACAAAAATCATAGAATGTTACACAGGAGAAAGCATCTAATCCAAACCACTTATTTTATAGATGAAGACACAGACTGGCACAGAGAGGTTAAATGACTTACTCAAGATTACTCAGATAGTTACATGTGAACTTGGACTTTGAACTCAGGATTTCTGAAATATAGCCACACATTCTTTAAATTTGCTCTCTACCCATAGCTTAACTGGAAGATAAAGATAGAGTACAGGAAAACAATTATATAATTATTAAAATATTATCTCAACAAATTTCTAAGACTCCTAGGGTAGATTTAGCAATGCTGCTTTGTGTTACAAAGTACATTTAATGGATGATAATAGGATCTTATGATTAGAGATCAAAATAATTTTAATTATGAAATTGATAGTACTAATACATGAAATACAGTTATCAAATTTGAGGTTAAAAATAAAATGAACTGTGTTTAAACTGTGCCTTGTCTGGTAATAACTTCATGTAAAGCCAGTTATTCCAAGTTGGTTCTGATTGAGCCCAGAGATTATCTACAGAGCAAATGAGAGAAAAAGTCATGTTCCAAAATTACTGTTTATATATAAACACTTAATAAATGCAACTTATTTTTCACTATTCCTTGATCTCTTTATTACTAACAGGTGATCCAGAGACAGACATTCAAATAAAATCTATTAATTCAGTTGCTAAACTGAATAACTGGGCTGCAGTGATCCTTGTTCAGATGAATTAAGTTTGGATAATTTTTTTGTTTTCTTAAAATGTAATTCCCTGATTTCAAACTGGCTCATAAATGAGAAAGGATTCAAGAATAAACAGAGATATTGGTGATGTTAGTGGATCTTAGCATTCCAATCACACAGGACTCTTGTGACTCCCTTTCAATTTTTTTCGTTTTCACTTAATCGGCTATTTGCTTTGTGTTCTTACAGTATGTTGAACTCTTGAGCTTGTATAATAGTTTTAAACAGTGACGTAAACTGTGGGCACAATGATAAATATAGATAATATGATATGTGCATAGCCCAGCAGTTCTCAGTTCTCTTCTCCCCAAAATTCTGTCTCTTTGACCTCCACAGTAGGTAATAAAATTCTAAAATCCTAAAAACTGGTAAATGGAAGTATATATGACTGTCATAAATCAGGCCAAAAATGTAGATTTGACTCAATAGCAAAATGAGTCTCAGGAGTAACTTAATTTCTATAACAGGATAGAGAGAGAGAAAGAAAGAATCAACAGCACAATTTCAGGCATAGGTACTTTTGTTTAGATCTTCACCATGCTTTTCTTACTATGCAAATAAAGAAACAAAATGAGGTATTTATTGCTCTAGTCCAAAATAGGCCTGGAATGCTTGAGAACATATGTTAGAGTCCTATCCTTCATGTCAGCTGTGCCCCTGGCATGAAATCAAGCGTGATACTTACAAGGACCTTTTACCAAGAGGACAGTCATGATTAAACAGATGAAGTGAATTCTCAGCCACTATGCTCATTTCTAGCTTTTCTACCCCTTCCTACACTATATCCTTTTTTCAACAGAAAATTGAAATGGCATTGTAATTTGAGGTAGTCCTATTGCACCACTGTAACCAGTTAAATTGTCAGGCCCTTTAGGAAGGCGAGTACTTTTCTGTCAAGTATTGCTACTGAAAAATGTTAAATTATTATAAAAACCGTAGAGCAGGTGGTCAGTATGAAAACCAGACTGTGATGAGCAATCTGCTCTTATCTATGTGTTTGTCTCTTTCCTCTAATAGGCTCATTAGGGGCTTGCACATGAGAGAGAAGATTTAGTGTCGAGCTCTATTTTCTAAATATGCCTGTTCTGTTGCCTCATTGTAGAAAGATGGAAAAAATATTAGAGACCACTCTGCTTTACTTTGTGACGTGAAAAACAAAGACAAAGTTTTCCTTTATCCCCGTTTTAATATTGTTAAGGAAGAATGAACTACTTTAAAAGAACAAAGAAAATTGTATCATTTACATGCATACTATTTCTGTGATATAATGGTTTGCCTTCCATTTACTGTACAAAACCCTTTGTCATAAATTATGTCATATGATCCTCAAGCAGCACTTCGTGGTGTGATTGGCCCCATTTTTCAGATGCAGCAATTGAGGCTCATAAATATTAAATGACTTGCTCAAGGCAATTAAGCAAAACAGCATGAATGAGACTGTTGGATTTCTAGGTAAAGGAAAAAAAAACTAAGAAACTCAAGACAGAGAAATAATTTAGATTACATGTGTCTTGAGAAGATTCATTTTTCAGTGCCAGGGGTAGTGGGTATAAGGCCCTGATATTTTTCCCAGGCTAATGGAGGAATTTTGGATGTAGTCTAAATCAGTACAGTGAAATCTCCATTTATGACCCTCCTAGGAAAAACACTAGTGCAAGTAAGGATTTTAAATCTGTCCAGAATCAGTGCAGAATGTCAGTGCTTTGGAAGCATCTTATTTGAAAAGACAAATAACTTTCAAATAGGCAAAAAACAGTGTAAAGGCATTCCTAGTAAGGAATAACTTGGCCTTTAGGATAGGTAAAATTACTACTATTAAAATTCTAAAGGGGATACACTGTCTCCATGCACAGACACTTACGGTTTCTGAAGTTATCATAGATACCAAGACACTTCCTTGGTGAAGGAGAAATATTGAGAAAGTATGTGTAACTACTTTTGCTATGGCAACTATACTATTTTCCCATGACATTGAGTCACTAAGAAACCTGAGAACTTTCTTTACAAATAGATGGGGGAATATTTTTTGCAGGGCTTAAATTGGCAAGGTACAGTAATTGTTCGACAAAGGTATATATATCACCTTCCAGATATTTTTAGTATTTGCTATTTTTTAAATATTTTATTTATTTATTTTTAGAGAGAGGGGAAGAGAAGGAGAGAGGGAGAGAAACATCAATGTGCGGTTGCCTCTCACACGTCCCCTACTTGGGGACCTGGCCCACAACCCAGGCCTGTGCCCTCACTGGGAATCGAACCAGTGACCCTTTGCTTCACAGGCTGGCGCTCAGTCCACTGAGCCACACCAGTCAGGGGGGTATTTGCTATTTTGACACTAGCTCATCTCCCTTTAATTTTTTGCAGTGCATTCTTTAAAGAGAAAATCTGTTTGCTTAGTTTGATAGTAGCACAGATTTACTTAGGAAAGAGGCCAGAGAAAACAGATTTTTATATATATATATATATGTGTGTGTGTATATATATATATATACACACACACATATATATATATACATGTATATATATATGTATATATATATGTATATATATACATATATATATGTATATATATATGTATATATACACACACATATATATATGTATATATATATGTATATATATATACACACATATATATATATATAGAGAGAGAGAGAGAGAGAGAGAGAGTCAGTTTTTCTATCTTTGTAAGAAGAACTGCAGAGCCATTATCAAAAAGTTCATCAGAGAGGTTAGTTTTGACCTGTTGAGTTGATAACAACAGGTGTGTAGATGGATATGCATGCAATGTGAAATTTAGGGATCAGCTACATTGGGCAATAGTTTAATTCCAGAAATAAAGAATGTCATTATGGAGGTATCTAAAAAGTTTATATGTGTCAAAGTAAGAGGAGGAATAGCAGTGAAGGGACAGAAAAGGTATTTTTGAAAGGGTAGGATTGGAACCACAGTACTGTATTTTCCAGTAGTCAAAACTTGTGCTTATGATATCCAATTAATTTTTCCTTAATCTCTGGAGATAAAATTGAAATAATTGCAACAAAAAGGTGCAAAAAGTCACTGATATTCCCATTTGAAATGTGGTAGAGAGAATACTAAGACAGGATTTAGATAATCTGAGTTCAAGTATTAGCTCTCCTACTTAGCTAGAATGGCTGCTCTGGGTAAATAATTTAAACCCCTGAGTTTCAGTTTTCTTATCTTTTGATGAATACAATAGTCTCTTCTATCAATAATTTTCAAAACTTTGCTGTGTGACTCAAATAAGATAATATATGTAGAGAGGCTTTGCAGCTCACATGGCATCACACAGATGCGGGAGATGATTTGTAAGGTACTTGTTACATCTCCCCTCCCATGCACCTGCCACGTGATTGGATTCTAGTACAGTACAGCAAATGATGTCAAGAAGAGCTATGACCAGTAGATGGATGAAGCCTGTAACTTAGTGGCACTTTCCAGAATGCAGACCTGGTGGTGAGCTCCGTTGGTTTTGAATCACAGTTGTTTAATCCTATCCTGAATGTGACAACCTGCTGATTTTCATACGGTGAGTCATTCTTTCCTACAAATTTACAGTCAAAGCCCGGTAATCAATTGTGCCTGATTTGTATGAGGTTTCAGTGGAGAACTAGAAAGAACAAATATTTGAGATATTTTTATTGCTGCTGCCTTTCTTAGCTATTTCTGTAAAGACGAAAAACAGATTTCAAGAGTTAAAGGATCAGCTAACGATGTGTTCTATTTAGAATCTCAGAAGGATATTTGTAAGTTTGTAATCTGGAGAATTGCATTTGATTTGGAATGCTAACTTTCAGGTTTAAATGTTTGGTAAATGGGACTTTAAAACTGTTGCATGTTTAATTTAATGTTTTCTGCTTATGACAAGTCAGAGGTATATGTTGTCTGAGATACTTGAGCCTTACAAAAAAGGAAATGGGAACTATAAATTAACTGTGATTGATTATAAGGTTAAATTTAATTTATGATGGCACTTGTATCTTAATAAAATAGGTAAATATGTTACTAGCAATTTTATCCCAATCTTGCAATGTGATAGAATTTTGTAGATTAAGTAGAAGAGATGGGGAAAAAAGGCCAGATACTATGTTTATGAGATGATATGTTCAAAATGGCAAATCCATAAGATCTCTGGAAAGCTGGGGAAGCTGTAATTTCTATAGTAATGTATGGTATAATTATTATTCTGGAAATCGTGCCAGTGATTGCTTGCAAATACTCCCCAGTACTAATATGAAACCCACCAAATACAAAGTAGTTATAGCATATATCAAAATAAGTTATTGGTTTTTTTATTAAATTTTGGTTAATAGTTATTATCAAGTCATAGATTTAACTGACTGTTAACATAGTATAGCAGTGGCTACGTACTCATAAGAATCAGGTTTGGTTTTCTGGCAAATGGTAAATCACTGGTTGTAGGAAATGAGATGTGAATGAAAGTCCCTTAAAATCTGTGACATGATATTTATAATTGTACTATAGTGTTTTTCATTCTGTTTTCTTATTTTATATATATATATATGTATATATTTAAATGCTAATATATAGATTATATTTATGAGAAACAGAAAGGGGATTGAGGAGTAATTAAACCTTGGCAGGTTTTCCTGATTATCATTCAGTACAGAAAGTTACTGCTAAATTACAACTTTACAAGGGAGGTTGGCAACAATTATGAACAATTTAGCACAGATCAGTTTATCAGATTAACTTGCATGAAGCTGAAACCTGGGGGGAATAATAACAAATGAAGTGTTATGTTCCAGCACCAAAGAGATATATGCCATTAATTAAATAAGAAAAAATAAAATTTTCAGTATTTGAGTGTGCAAGCTCTAATCTAGTTTATGTAAATACACAGGCTTTTAACGACACATTCAACTATCAAAAAGATAGTTTTGCCTGCGTAAGTGCAAAAGTTATATAAATAATAATAATTATTTAAATTTGTATAGCAACATATCTAAGATTCAGAGGTTAAGCAAACAGGAGAGAAACTGCTTTGCATCAACTGATTAAGGTGGCAAATATGTCTTTGTAAAAGTGTTTGTGGCTGGAATGTTTTAGTCTGCTTGCTGATTTTAATAATTCATTTGGTCAGAAGTAATCCATATATGTTCACACTTGTAAAACAGTCATTCACTATATTGCTTGTAACTCTTCCCACTAACTACCATTCCCTGCTTTCCTTTGTCATCATTAGGTTTTGGATGTTTTGGGGTTGTTTTTTCCACAGCACTTCTTGTGTTTGGATCCTGGGAAAGAGAAACTGTATGTGTGATTTCTTACCAAAAGTTCCTCAATTTGCTTGTCATGTCATTTAATTCTAGTATACGTGGTGTTTGGTGGAAGGACCATTGAACTGAGGTTCAAATGTGTGGAGTCTGTTTGTAGTACTTCTATTAAATTGTGTGACTTGGAACAAGTCTCTTCTATCTAGCTCCAGTTTCCTGATGTGTAGATGAGGGGACTATGAAAAATTATTTTTCAGGTTTATTGTAGTTATATTCAGCATTAAATTGTTGTATTTGGTGGGCTAGATGTCCTTGTTGGATTATATGGTATGTGTAGGGAAATGCTTTATAGGGATTGTAGTAGGAATTTTGGTTTAGTTTATTACAGGTTTTAGACGTTTGCTTTGATAAGGGACTTGAAACATAAATGTGTTCACCTATTATGGTACCATATGTGGGCACAAGTTTCAGCAATGCTTGATGTAGGAAACTGCATACTGAGATATCATATTGAGGGGGACTCTGATAGTATGAGAGAATAACTTCAGCTTTGTTTGAAACAGGGCTCACAAACGCAGATGGTCAAGGGATTCAGTGATCTGGTGATAATTGGAAGAAAATATTCTTGTAAGTTTCATTTTGAACACCAATCAGTAGTGCAGGTCTGCTTTAAAAGCATTATGTAAATCCACAGCAGTATAAAATCAGAGCAACTTGAACTAATTAGTGGAATGTAAGGGTACTAAAGAACCTAGCTCTAGTATTCCCCCTCCCACACTTCCTCTCTGAGGTGTGGGTTTCAGTTTTATGGTCTATAAAGTTAAATTAAGAAAGTGAAGAAGTGGATTTCCTATAAACACTAGGGAAGGATGTATTTTCACTTCAGGCTCAGCATTGTAGCAACCTCTCTTTTATTGAGAAATGTGTGACCACCTGTTGCTTCCAGGCTATTTTTGGTAATTCTCACCGGGGGACATGCTTGTTGACTTTGGAGAGAGGGGAAGGGAGGGAGATAAATATCCATCGTTTGCCTCCCATACAGTCCGCAACACGGGATGTAACCCGCAACAGAACAGGCAACAGAGACAAGTGTCTTGACAGAGGAATGGAACTCGTGATCTTTCCGTGTACAGGACTACGGTTCAAGTAATTCTGCCACACCGGCTAGAGCCGAGTTTTGTTTTTTGTCTTCCTTGGAATTCAGGCTCACTCTCAGAGTG
>PVJI01015948.1:0-39642 GCA_004026765.1 Micronycteris hirsuta
TCCTTATCGTATTCTTCATCTGTTCAACTATTTGCGTCCACCTATTTTCCAGTTTTGTTAACAATTTGATTACAAGCATTTTAAATTGCGCATCTGATAGGTTGACTATGTTGTCATCCATTAGTTGTAATTTGTTGTGGTCCTTCTTTTTGGCCATTTTCATTCTTTTTATCTCGGTGCACTTGTCAGCTGGCAGATGTCTGCGACCTGGGTCTCTTTTTGGATGACGTTGCCTCTGGGGGCGGGGTCTGGGAGGAAGCAATGGCGGCCTCCGATCACCGTGGGCTCCCGTCACTCCTCCTCTCCCCAGCTCCCCACTGCCTCCTCTGCCAGACTCGGTTCTGCTGGCTCAGCCCTGGCCTCTCTCCGGCAGCGTCGCTGGCTTGCGGGATTCACCCGTTGTTTGGAGCCACGCCCTGCTGAGGCACTGGCGGCCTGAGTATCGGCGTAAGTCTCGGTGTGAGTGAGACCCTCTGTGAGCGCTGCTTCCTCCGCCCGTTTCTGCCCTGCTTACCGGCCTGGATGTTTGTCTTCTCCTACCTCCTGGGTGTCAGACTTCCCTTCAGTTCGATTCTGTCCGTTCTGGTTGTTTATTTTTTGCTACTGCATTCAATGTATGGACATTCTGGATGTGCGGGCAGCGAGTGCGACCACCTACGCTGCCATCTTGGCGGAAGTCCCCATAATTGCCACTTTTGAGGAAGAACCAGAAGGTCATTGTGGCTGGAGTGAAAGAGAGAGTGGGAGATCAGGTGAAAGAGATAAGGGAAAGACTTCACCTTGGAGGGCTCTAAGGCCAATGCGATGTCTTGGGCTTTTACTCTGTCATGGGAGCCATTGGAAGATTTTGAGTGACATGAATTTGACTTCAAAAAAAACCCACCCAAATCTTTTTAGCTACTGAAGGGACAACAGATATGAAGAGAGCCAGAATAGAAACAGGGCAACATTTAGGAGAAGATTGCAATCTGGTGAGAAATGATGGTGGTTTGGATTAGTGTGGTGAGAGGCGGTGAGAAATGGTTGGATTCTGGATGTCTTTGAATGTAGAGCCAACAGTTTCTTCCTATGGGTTAGGTATGTGAGAAAGGTAGGAACTTTTGGCCTGAACATTGAGAGGGTTAGGCTGTGGGAGGAGCAGGTTTGGGGGTGAAGGAGGTCAGGAGCTTGGTTTAATACATGTTAAGTTTGAGATGTCTTTCAGGCATGTCAGGATGTCAAGAAAGCAGTTAGATGTGTAAGCTTGGCAAAATCTGGGTTGGAGATATAAAATTGAGAGTCATCAGTATATGGATGTTATTTAAAGCCATGAGATTAGAAGAGATCACTGGGGAGCAAGTATAAATAAAAAATATGTGCAAGGACTGAATCCTGGAGCTCCCCAACATTAAATGACTTTAGGAATGTGTAGGAACCATTAAAGAGACTGAGGAATGGTCAGCGAAGGGGGTAGAAATGAAATCCAGGAGATGGTGGTATGCTGGAAGCCAACAGCAGGAGACTCACTACGGAGGAAAGATTAATTGTGTCAAATGCTGAACACAGGTTAAGTAAGAAGAGTCTGAGAGTTGACTTAGAAGGTTGTTGGTGATATAACCTGATGAGAATGCTTTTGGTGGAGTGGTGGGGTGAAAGTTTGATTGTGGGTGGGTTCGAGAAAGAATTGGAGCGGGATGGATACAGTATAGAGAACTCTTTGGAGGAGTTTTGTGGTGAAGGAAGGAAAGATACTGGGTAGTAGCTGAAAAGAGAAGAAAGGTCAAGGATATTTTTTTAAATGGCAAAAATAACCATATGTTTATATGCTGATGAGGAAGAGCCCGTAGAGAGAGGGAACTGATGATGCTAGAGAGGGAGGGGAGTAACTGGAGTAATATCACTGATGAGGTGAGAGGGGATGGAATTGAGTAGAGAGCTAGTGTCTTGATTGGTTAGGGGCACAAAGAGCTCATCCAAAGGAAGAAGAGAGAAGTCACAATTTTGGGGCGCAGATGCAGAGAGGTAATTGGATGATGATGCAGTAGAAGCTAGTGGAGATTCTCTCCTGGTGGCCTTTTTCCTCTCAGTGAATTAGGAAGCAAGGTCAGTTAAGAGTGAATCAAGGATGGAGGAGGAAGGGCTGAGAATTTAGAAAAAGAGGAGGAATTATAAACAAGCGATCTAGGGGAGTGGTTATCAAACTTGATTGTGTATTGGAATTACCTAGAGAGTCTGTTAAGGCTCCACCCAGAGTTTTTGATTCTGGATGTTTGAGGTGGGCCTGAGAATTTGCATTTCTAATGAGTTTCCATGTGATCCTGCAGCTGTTTGTCGGGGATGACCTTTTTAGAACCACTGTGGTATTGAATGGGAGAGTGAATGAATTATGGAAATATAGTTGGGTTGTTAGATAGTATCAAGGGTGCATTTAAGTTTGGAAATCATGGATTGAAAGTGTCTCTGTTCAGCATTCTTATCACATTCACAGGTTCAGAGACCTGTATCTTTAACACTTTCATTTTCTACTGACTTATAATAGTCTCCAAATTTTTCCCCTTTAAAAAATGAAAATCTTTAAGGAGAGGTGGAGGGTGGAGGAGGATAAAGGGGGGAAAAATGGGACAACTGTAATAGCATAATCAATAAAATATACTTAAAAAATGAAAATCTTTAGCTTAGACTCTAGCTCTCTTCTCTTCCCAGTTCTCTTGGAAGAGTTGTGCATGCTACATTTCCCCACCTCCCTGTCTATGCAGTATCCTCATGTCTTTTACCCATGAGACACAGGGAAGCCTCTCTTACCCAGTCATTATGATCTACTTGCTGACGCCAGTTCTCTCCTCCTTTAGGTTTTGTGACACAGTGCTTTTCTGGTTTTCCTCTTGATAGCTCTGTCTTGTTCTTCTTTTCCTCTAGTGTTCCTTTATCCTCTGTATTTTAATGTAGTTTATAGTTATACAGTAGTCCCCCTTAACTACAGTTTTGCTTTCTGTGGTTTCAGTTATCCATGGTCAACTGTGGTCCAAAAATATTAAGTGGAAAATTTCAAAAATAAAAAATTCGCAAGTTTTAAATTGTCCACTGTTCTGAGTAGCTTGATGAACTCTCATGCCACCCCACTACAACAGGCCCAGGCTGTAAATCATCCCTTTGTTTAAGGTATCCATGTTGTATGTGCTACCTGCCTTTTAGTCACTTAGTTGTTGTCTCAGTTATCAGATTGGTCACAGTATTGCAGTATGGCAATGCTTGTGTTCAAGTAACCTTTATTTTACTTAATAATGGCCCTATAGCCATTCACATAATGTTTATTACAATATATTGTTACCATTGTTCTATTTTATTATTAGTTGTTGATCACTTACTATGCATAATTTATAAATTAAACTCTATCATAGGTATGTATGTATAGGAATAAACATACTATATATAGGGTTTGGCATTATCCCTAGGTTTCAGCATCCACTGGGGGTCTTGGAATGTGTCCCCGGCAAATAAAGAAGGACTGCTGTATGTGTAGATTGTAGATTTCCTGAGATATTTTCACCTTTTTTAATAAAGATTTTATTTATTTGTTTTTAGAGAGAGGGGAAATGAGGGACAATGACGAGAGAGAAACATTGATCGGTTGCCTCTCGTATGTGCCCTGACTGGGGACTGAACCCGTAACTCAGGCACGTGCCCCAACTGGGAATTGAACCATCATCAATCTTTTGCTTTGTGCAACTATGCCCAACCAACTGATCCACACCAGTCAGGGCCTGAGATATATTCTGATTCCTCTGGTTACTATCTCTGAGGCCTGAAACATTTATATCTGTTTCTTCATTATGTTAAAAAAATGGCGTTAGTACTAGTACCTGCCTTGTAAACTTGGTTTGAGGATTAAATGAGCTAATATGCATGAAAAAGTTACAGCAATGCCCAGCATATATTGAATATGTAACATCACTCTAACCTGTCACTCATTCATCAGGTATTACTTGTATGGTTGAAGATGCCAAAATCTGTATTTTCAGGTAGACCTTACTCCTGAGCATCAGTTATAATTATCCACCTGCCTCCTGACATACCCTTGATGTCCTATCAGCATCTCAACCTCAACATGTTCAACTTTAAACTCTGTTTTCTATGTAGTTTGCTCCCCTTCCTTTATTCCCCACATCTATGAATGACACCATCATCTATCCTATTTCCTAGTCAGAAATTTGTTAGTTTCCAACTTCTTCCCTCCCTTAATTTTTACAGAGATGTTATCTTAGTCTATAAAATCAGATATGCAGGAAACATAACCTTGTTTTTCTGTAATAAAACTCCATATCTGTTTGCAGCCAGCTCCTATTCTACTGGAGTGCTGGACACTTAGTTTCAGTCAATTGATGGAAGTGCCTTTCTTTTTTCCAGTGATTGCCTAAATTCTCAGAGAATGTCTTATATATACTTGCCCAAGCACTGGAGGGAGTGGCCCCTGTTATTAAATGTCTACCCAAGTGTCTATTGCCTGGTTCCTGTTTGCAAGGCCTCTGTAGGTCTAGTATCTCTGCTACCTCTGGGTCACTCTTGGACACATGGGCTCATTCTGCTGCTTTTAGGCCTGGCAATAGCATGACAAAGTGTGATCTGTTCAAAGTTCCAGCTACTTCCAAAACAGGCTACACTCTGCAGTCATTTTCTTTTTCTCGGACCTTGTCTCCTGAGGCTCTACCCAAGATGGAGGAGTGGGGCTCCATTGCTGTTGAATCTTGACAAGCAATCTTCTTGGGGGGTTTTGCTGAATGCTTGGGTCCCTGAGGACAAAACCCACCGATGTCTGAACTTGTTCTTGTGTGCTGGTGGTGCTGGTGGTAATGCCACTGGGAGGCCTGGCTTCACCCAAGATTTTATCACATCATTTGTCCAGGCTGAGAGTCCTTTCTGTTTTATTAAGGGCCTAGGCAATTGAAATTCAAAAGCCAGAAGTGGCTTCACATTTTTCTCCATGGTTTTTGCTGTCAGATCCTCTTACTGAGGCATAAATACAAAAGCTTGGCTACTTAGGAACTTCTGGCCAAGAGATGGAGGGTGGAGGCACTGTGCCTCCTCACACAACCGAAAGAAGAATAACAACTTTAAAAACAAAAAACAACCAAAACTGCCAGAAAATTGAACTGTATGGAAGTCCGACAACCAAGGAGTTAAAGATCCAGAACAGTAAGAAGGGCAGAGACAGGCAGCATGGGTGGAGAGGACTCATGGTAAGGTGGTGGCTGGAGGACTGGGTGGTCCCACATTTGTGTGTGGATAAACTTGGAGAAACAACTGGGGAAGCAGACAGACCACGCAACCCAGGGTTCCAGCACAGGGAAATAAAGCCTCAAAACCTCTGACTATAAAAACCTGTGGGGGTTGTGGCAGTGGGAGAACCTCCCAACCTAACAGGAGAGTTAATTGGAGAGACCCACAGGGTCCTAGAATGTATACAAACCCTCCCAGCTGGGAATCAGCACAAGAAGGGCCAGATTTGCTTGTGGTAGCAGAGGAAATGACTGAAAGCTGCCGAGAGCCAAACAAGTGGCATTGTTTCCTCTCGGACCCCTCCTCCATGTACAGCATCACAACACAGCAAAGAGGGTTGTCTCACCCTGGTGAATACCTAAGCCTCCACTCCTTACTACGTAACAGGAGCACCAGACAAAAAAACGGCCCAAATGAAAGAACAGATCAAAGCTCCAGAAAAAATACAACTAAGTGATGAAGAGATAGCCAACCTGTCAGATGCAGAGTTCAAAACACTGGTAATCAGGATGCTCACAGAATTGGTTGAGTATGGTCCCAAAATAGAGGAAGAAGTGAAGGCTATGAAAAGTGAAATAAAGGAAAATGCACAGGAAACCAACAGTGGTGAGAAGGAAATTGGGACTCAAATCAATGGTTTGGACCACAAGGAAGAAATAAACATTCAACCAGAAAAGAATGAAGAAACAAGAATTCAAAAATATGAGGAGAGGCTTAGGAACCTCAAGGACAACTTTAAACATTCCAACATCTGAATCATATGGGTGCCAGAAAGAGAAGAGGCAGAGCAAGAAATTGAAAACATAATGGAGAACTTCCCTCATCTGGGAAAGGAAATAGACTTCCAGGAAGTCCAGGAAGCTCAGAGAGTCCCAAAGAAGTTGGACCCAAGGAAGCACAAACCAAGGCACATCATAATTACATTATCCAAGATTAAAGATAAGGAGAGAATCTTAAAAACAGCAAGAGAAAAAGAGAGAATTACCTACAAAGGAGTTCCCATAAGATTGTCAGCTGATTTTTCAAAAGAAACCTTACAGGCAAGAAGGGGCTGGAAAGAAGTATTCCAAGTCATGAAAGGCAAGGACCTACATCCAAGAATACTCTATCCAGCAAAGCTATCATTTAGAATGGAAGAGCAGATCAAGTGCTTCCCAGATAAGGTCAACTTAAAGGAGTTCATCATCACCAAGCCCTTATTATATGAAATGTTAAAGAGACTTATCTAAGAAAGAAGAACAAAAATATGAACAGTAAAATGACAACAATCTCACATGTATCAACAATGGAACCTAAAAAATACAAAAACAAAAACAAACTAAGGAAACAACTAGAACAGGAACAGAATCACAGAAATGGAGATCCCATGGAGGGTTATCAGTGGGGAGGATGAGGGGGGAGAATGGGGGAAAAGGTATGGGGAATAAGAATCATAAATGGTAGGCACAAAATAGACAGGGAGAGGTTAAAAATAGTATAGGACATGGAGAAGCCAAAGAACTTATATGTACAACCAATGGACATAAACTAAGGTGGAGAATGTGGGTGAGGGGAGGTGCAGGGTTGGGGGGTGGGATAAAGGAGGAAAAATGGGACAACTGTAATAGCATAATCAATAAAATATATTTTTAAAAAGCTTGGCTACTTAAAGTGGGGCTATAGGGCAAAAGGGAAGCAGACAAAAAATCATATTTAAAAATATCCTCTCACCATATTTCCTACAGCTAGGGGGCCTATATTTTATTAATTCTGTCTCTTTCCCCCTAAGTTTCCTTTCTCCATCTTCAATTCTTCTGCCTTATTTGGAGTTCTATTCTTTTATGTTTCTCTTGGTTTGGTAATATTCTCTCCCCAACTTTGAGAGTCAAGTTGTTGAAACAGTAGGAAGTTTTGCAGTTGACCTATGAAATACCTGATACATTTTTCATTTTCACTAACATCAAATATTAAAATTTAGCATACTAAACAGGGGAAAGAAGGGAAAGAGTGATCAAGGAACATGTATAAAGGACCCATGGGCAAAGCCAAAGAGGGGAAGGATTGAGGGTAGGAGGTGAGGGTGGGCGGTGGGGGTGGTGAGTAATGGCAGGAAAATGGAGACAATTGTACTTGAACAACAACAAAAAGAAAATGAAAGAAAACAAAGGAAATATTTTTTCAAATCTCTTCCATCTTCCTCAATCTCCTTACCCTCTCATTTGATGACCTTGCTACTTCTATGGAAATCCCTGAACTTCCCATGTTCAGGTTCACAAACCTCTTCACTTCCATGCCTATCGCCTTTGTATTTATTCCTAGCTCTACATCCCTCCCATCTTTCTTCACCTAAGACTCAGCTTCTTCATGTTCTTCTCCCTCTCCTTCATCAATATTTCCCTGTCTCTGGGAATAATCACCATCAGCATCAGCACACAACCATGCTCTAGTAGCTTCCATCTTAAAAATAAACACACTTTTCTCAACCCCACCTCCCACACCAGCCAATGATAAACTTTATGAAAAAGAAGTATTCACTCTCCCATTCACTCACACTCACCCACTCCAATCTGGCTTCTGTTACCCACTACTCCATCAAATTGCTCTTATTAAAGACAGTATTCTATTGCTGTATCACAGACCACTCCAAAATTTAGTGGCTTTAAACAATTTATTGATGTGCCTCATGCTGCTGTGGTTAATGGGCTCAGCTAAGAAGTTCTCATGAGGTTGCAATCAGCAGCAGCTAGTCTTTACCTCATCTGAAGGCTCAACTGAGATGGACATCCAAGATGGTGTACTATTACAGCTGACAGTTGATGGTGGCTGTTGGCTGAGAGCTAAGCTGGGGCTAGTGACAGGAGTGCCTACATATGGCCACTGTGTGACTTGGGGCTTCAGAATTGCAGCTGGGTTCCAATAGGGTGTACTTCAAGAGTGAGTATTCCTACAACCAGGTGGAAGTTGCAAGTCTTCTTATGGCCTGGCATGGAAGTCATGCAGCATGACTTCTACCATATGTTATTGGTCATAAACAAGACACAGGCCACGTTGCAAAAAGAGTATAAAGAAGTCCTATGTACCCTTCACCCAGGTTCCCCCAGTGGTAATATCTTACATAACCGTAGTACAATATCAAAACAGGGAGATTGATATTGGCAAAATCCATAGAACTTATTCAGATTTCACGAGTCTTCTCAGTATTAACTTCATATATATCTCAAAGTTACCATTTCTATTTCTGCCACTACATTTTTTGTGTAAGCTGCCATCATCTTTTAGGACTATTGCAATATCTCCCTGATTTCTTGCTCCTATTGTTATTCTTCTCCAATCTATTTCCCATAAAGCAGCAAGAGGGATTTTCTAACATTATTAGATCAAATACTTTATCACTTACTTGTTGCCCTTGGAATAAAATTCAAACTATTTACCATGATCTCTAAGGCCTTATTTAATCACAAATCATTATGATTATGATTAAATCTTTGGGGATTTATTTCTTTTGCCTGTAAAGACAGACATGCCCTTTACAACACAAAAGCTGCAAACACAGAGTGGTTAATGTTATGTTGAGGAGGCTGGAGGATGCATGTCATAGGTCCCCTGGACACCTGGTAGATCTATTAGCTGGCTAGTCAAATTCCCTGTGTTTCCTCCTGGTGATCCCCTTGCCCTTCCCAAGTGAGTTTCTTGGTGTTGGAGAGACCCTCACACTGTGCCCCTGCAAGTATTTGTCTTGGCGGATGATCCAATCAGAAATGGCGGTGCAGGGAGGGGTTTCTGTTGCTACTGAGCAAGAATCCCTTGCCCTTACCTTAGGTGGAGACTGAGATGGCTGAGAGAGTGACGAGGAGTGGGGAGCAGATTGATAACTCGGGGCCTGGGGCATGTATGCAGGAACCAGGGCTGGCCCCAGCCCTCTTTATCATTAGCCAAGTCACTGCAGATGCCCTGCAGCCATCCTGCAGCCTCCACAAGACCTTCTAATTTGACCAGAGAGGAACTGATGGCTGTTGTGCCTGCCTCTGAAAGCCCTCAGCAACCCAAAATCACAGCTGTCTTTCTGGGTTGGCTGTTGTTGTGAGGCCTGATGGCTCTGACTGTAAGTCGTAGGGCTCCTTCTTGGGCCCAGGCCTATTTGTTCCCTTCTCCTTTCCTGCTTTCCTAAAGTCCCTGGTCCTCTGATGGCCTCTGGGCTTTCGTAAGGTAACCCCACCCACTATGAGCCTCAGGTTCTCCTCCCCTAAGCATGGTTGCAGAGGGTAACACTGTCTCTCCAGAACCATTGTAGAGTGTGTTCACTCATTTCTTTAGGGAAACGGTGCCAGGGTGTGATAAAGACCACATGTGAGGCATTGCACAGGTACCAGGTTCTCACGGTATTCTCACAGTTGAGTGACACGGGGTGGATCGGACCTGCCGATACCCGTGGGTGACCGTGACCCAATGCGTGTATGAACCTCATACCGAGACACGCGGGGAAAGAGAGACCGGGGCTACGTGGCTGATTCCTCCCATTTCCGGAAAAAGCCTCGTGGCTTGCCCAGCCAGGGTTTTTATCAGGGGCCAATTTACATTGGATTGATTATTCATGAGATTATGCAGAACAGGTAGGATTACTCATAGCAAGGCATTGGATGTAAATTCAGATCCGGTGGCAGACAGGACCAGGTTAAAGTAATATGCAGGGGTCAACAAGCCAGAATTTTTTAAGATACACCTTTGCCAAATTCCTATTAGAGAATTCCCATTCCACAGACATGATCCACACTTGCTCACACAGGAATCACACGGAGCTGTGCTCAAAACGTGTAAATTCTCAGGACTGCGTGTTTACACACGTGTGGAAATCACTGCCACAGTTGAGGCTTCATACCCGGCTTCCCAATTCCTTCCAGAAAGACCTTCCAGCTCTACCTCTTACCCTTGTGTGGCATTAGAACTCCCTGCTCCCTCAAAGTCTCTTTTTTTAAAAAAAATTCATTTATTTATTTTTAGAGGGGGAGGGAGAAAGAGCTGGAAACACCAGTGTGTAGTTGCCTCTCGTGCACCCACTACTGGGGACCTGGCCTGCAGCCCAGGCATGTGCCCTGACTGGGAATTGAACCAGTGACCCCTTGGTTCACAGGCCCACACTCAGTCCACTGAGACACACCAGCCAGGGTTCAAAGGCTCTTTTATTGACACAGTGTTTGTGGTTCAAAGCAGGGTAGTACAGAGGGGCTTGTGTCCATGGGTGTCTCTAGCTCTGGAGACCCCAGGCTGGCTGTACCGTGCTGAGTGACCGTCAGTTCACACGGGGATGAGCGGATGTCATGGTTGGTGACACAGGCAGCTCCCTTTCCTCCTGTGGGACTTTCTTGACTTCTTTGGGCATCATTATTACAGGGGCTGCTGGCAAGGCATTGCTAAGAGGTGTCAGGAGGAGTAGGAGCTAGTGACATGAATTAAGATACTGGGCCTTTAAGAAAATGCTCAGAAAGAATCGTTTGCCCAGAGCTAAACAGCAAATGAGTCAGCCTCTGGGTAGTTGCTACCCTACCCCCAATTCCCTGGTAAAACAGGGAAGGCTACCTGAGGGCCGCCTCACTCTCTGACAGCAACTGAAACCCGGAACCACTATGTGATCCTGTTATAGCTCCCAATGCCAGCATGAGCCCTGGTGCTATTTACCATCTGCACATTGGCTTTTAGGGGAGGGAGCCACGGATGGGCTTCAGTACTCTCTCCCCACTCTCAAGACCTTTACATGGCCTTGTCGGATTTAAGAGATACTGTCCTTACACCTTAATGATGTGGGCCCCTCCCACCATGCCCACTCCTGTTTCTCTACTTGCCTAAGCACTTGTCCTCTCCATAGCAGATGTAATTTTATGGGGTATTTGAGAAGAACTAGATCTGAGAAGAAAAAGCAAATTCCATACCTTAGTGCTTGTTAGCATATTCCAGAACCAGGGCCATGTAACTCAGTCCACGAATTGGCAGGTGAGCCTGTCATTCCCACCAGGCAAGTCAGTAGAGATGGAACATTCATTTATTTGGGCAAACGTGTCATGTTAGAGTCATTCTCAGAAGTCCAGCATGCATTGATGGGAAGAGGGAGAGGAAGAGGTGGCAGGTTGGACCTCCTGGATGCATGACTAAAGGAGGGTGGCAGGCCTCAGGACAGAAGCAAAGCAGAGACAGCAGGACAGATTCCAGAGGTTTGGTTTTATTGTGCAGTTTTCTTTTTCCTCAGTGAGATGCTGTAAGCTGTGGTGGCACTATACATGGTCCCAGGACAGGGCAGAGCTGCCAGAAGGGAAGCTCGGTGTTGGGAAAACCCATTTCTCAGGGCATTTCCTGCTCATGGGTCTCACTCCATGGCCTATCTCAGGACCCCCCCCAGAGATCCCCTAGAAGGCAGGCTTGTGGGGCAGGGGAATGTCTGAGGCTCAGCTAGCTGGGGTTGGCACTACCTGTGGATGGAAGGAAGAGCCTCCTGGAGAAATACTTGGGCCAAGTTGTGTGGCTCTGTGGCTCCCTATGGTCTGCATATTGCCTGCAGGTCAGCATTCTGGAAGTTCTCAGGAGCTTGGGACAGCCTCGGAAGGGGACTGTCTTCCTCTGCCACCCTCTCAACTACTGGTTGAGGAAGTGAGGGACAGGAAGCTCCCATTTTTAGCTTCCTTAGTAGGGAGGGACGATGGACCCTCCCTCCTTTCTAACTCTCCATTAGCACTTCTCGTTGGGCAGAATCTGCATTTCCACTGGGCTGTGCACTAGGACTAAGGCCCCTAGGGGACTTCTGCAGTGAATAGGACAGCTTTTGTGCTGGGACAGAGAATGCTCCTAATGATGCTCAGTTCTCTTCTCGTGATCATGGTATCTCCCTTGCCAGGTAAGTATCTCAGTTCTCTTCTCATGTAATAGACCACAAATGCTTGGTGGTACCCTCACATATGGGGGTGAGGAGCTGCTGAGGGATGTGGTAGGCCCAAACACATTCCATCCTCCTCCTCATCAAGGTTTCTCTCAGGCTTCTGGTCCCTGTGGACAAGGATGGCCCCCCCAGGGACTGGTACCCCTCCATCCTACAACCCCTCCTATACCCTCACTTTCTTATCAGGTCCCCAACCCTGGGTTCCCTTTTCACAAACTCCCAAAGAAAAGGAAGAAAAATTCCTAAGTAAACCAAACAGAAACAGTTCATGGACAAAGAGGACAAAAAGCTAGTGGTATCTGCAGAGGGTGTGAGGTGGTAGTGGGGTAGGGGTGGCAGTGGGGGAGTAGGTAAATAATGGCATGCAGCACTGCGATTCCTTATGAGGGATGGGATCCCCATTTTTCCCCCAAGGTGTGTGAGGGATTGGGGGATGGGATCAGTCTACTATGATAAGTAGGATCTCTGGACAAGGCCTTGTGGCTTCCTGTGTCCTCCATGGGCTCAGCCAGTCAAAAGGAGATGAAATCCATGGCCAGCAGGAGAGGCAGGGAGAGCAGGGACAGCAGTAGCCATGATGTGTCCTGGGCCAGCAGGCTTATGCCCCCACACTTGACCAGTTTGTCTGTGAAGAGAAAATGGGGTAGAGGGGCAGAGCAGGAATGAAGAGCAGGACTCGGGAAGCCACAAGCCCAGAGGTAGGGTGTATTTCCCTGGGGAGGGCTGGAACTAGGGCCAATGTGGTCTAACAGAACCAACTCTCTCTCTCCCATTGCAGATTCCTGAGCCCTTGAACAAACATTATATCACATCTTTACTAAGCATCCTCACAAGAAAATTGTGGGTGAGGGAGCTGCTGTCAACCCTGTTTTCCAGGTGGGGAGAAGGAGGATTGTGGTGGCCAAGAACTTTGCCTTCAGTCATGGTGGAAGCCTCTGCTACACCATTTTGCCTGTCTGACTGTCCCCTTAACACTTCTCCCATTCACACTGAAGGCAGTAATTCCCCAGGGCACAGGCAGTCTCTTCTATGGCCCAGCCAATGGGACTGCCTGTTGTCCTAGGCAGCCCATTTCTCACCAGCCTGCCTCTCCCAGCTCACTTGGCCTTGTTGGGGGTTTTTCTCACCTCTGATCACAGAGACATTCTTGTTGGAGAAGGTCTGGCTAGAGAGGCGGAGTTCGCATGTGTACATGCCCTCATCCTTGGTGGTGAAGCCAGATAAGTAGAGGACCTTGATGTTGTACTTGCTGGTGAAGTTGGTTCGGGACCGGTATGTGTGTTCAGGCACTCCCACAGTGCCAAAGAGCACATGCTTCTTTGAATCACGGGTCAGGCTGAACTCGTACTGAATGGGCAAGGAGGTAGTGTTCTCATGGCGGCAGTCCAAACGAAGGCTCTGGTCCACCAGGCAGGCTGTCAGGCTGGTCACCTTTTGCCCACTGGCCATCTGCAAGACTGGCACCAGCAGTGCCCCCTTTGAGTTGGAGGGACCTGCAGAGCAGGGAGCCTCCCACCCACATTAACAGGACAGAGGGACCTGGCCAGGGAGGGCACAGGGGTCGGCTCTCTGAGTACCTCTCCTCACCACAGCATGCTGCAGATGCTAGCCTCCCTCCCTCATATACTCTAGTCCTGGGTCCCACCAGTGTGTCCTATGGGTAGGAGACCTTGGGGAGTTGGTGCAGGTTCCTGGTTCCCGCATGGAGATTCCAAGTCAATATGGGGTAAGCTCTGTGAAATATGTTCCCCAAAACCACCTCAGGCCATCAGAAGATCAATTAGGTTGCTCAACTGACTTAGGGATGAAAAGGAGCCCTTTCTCCCTTAATCATCTCCACCTTCTGAGGTCATGAGGAAGAAGCTAGCTTCTCTGAAGGAAGCCAAGGTACTTGGAATCCCAGACCTGCCCCTTGCCCAGTACCTGTCAGGAGGAGAGTGAGGCTGACGGCGGGGTTCATGGTGCCAAGAGGTCAGTTCTGGACCTGGGAGTGAGAACAGGATCAGAGTCAGCCAAGAGATGAGGCAGATGTGCCCACACGCACTGCCAGGGCTGGGGGTCCATGGAATACATGCTATAATGGCCATGGCAGGCATCCAAGCCCTTCCCTGCAGCCTTCTTCCTCCCTATCAGTGAAGGTGACACTGCCACTCATTCTTTCCTCTCAGGGAAAGCAAGAGATGTGTGTCTGCTAAACACTTACTAGCTGGGTGACTCACTAAAGTGACTTTAACTACCATTTCATTTTCCCTTCAGGAAGGCAGGGTCTTCCTATTTAACACATCATAACCCAAATAGTGTTCTTCACTTATTTAATATATTGTTGTGCAACCAATATCCAGAACTCTTTATCTTGCAAAACTAAAACTCCTTGTTAAAAAAACTGCCCATTCAGGGACTTCCTAGTTCTTACTCAGAAGAAAATACCCAAAGTTCCTGGCACATAACAGATGCTCAAAAGATGTTGAATGAATGAATGAATCTGAGCTTTAGATAACCCCAGGGTTGTGATGTCATTAAGAAAAATGACAAATGTCTGGCACTTTGCTCCATAGTAAGTGATCTACACACTAATTTCTCTCATCTTAGTGACTGTGGTTAGGGATGATGTCTGGTGTGTGTGGCTAAGGTGCTCCCAGATAGGACTGTATTTGGAACACAGATAAGGGTATTCCCAGATGTGTGTGAGGGAGTGACAGTGCTCTCCTATTGCATATGTTGCCTGATTGCATAGAAACCAAGATGTTTCCAAATGTCCAGTTCTCTGTGTAGAACTGGCTTCAGGAGCCTTGCTGCCTAGGCTCTCTGCTCTGCCTTTTGCAGTTTAGGCTGGCAAGTCCACACGGCTGTCCTAGCCTGGCCGCATGGGTGCTTGATAGGGAGAGGCCGCAGGAGCAGCACCTGAGAGTGTGCGCCTGGCCTTGCCCTGGTGCACACGCTGGGAAGTGCTCTAGCAATCCAGGGTCCTGTGGTGGCTGTGGTTACAGTTAATACCCTTACCCTCTCGTACCCAAGTCGAGAGGGACCTGGAGGTGCTGTTGGAGAAGAAAGGGAAGGTGGCATTTGGTTTTAATTCGCGGAAGCCAAGTTACGGAGGAGAGGTGTGGGCCTGAGGTTTAGGAGCGACAGCAGCGACTAGAACAGAAATGGGGAGTGGGGCTGGGGGTGGGGCTGGAGAGGGCGGTGCAGCCAAAGTGAGGGTTATAGAGAGGAAGGGGAGGCACAGCCTATTTTCATTTCCTTTGCCTAGCGTCTTCGCAGACTAGAACCCAGACGAATTCTGAGCCCTCTCCAGCCCCCGTTCGACTAGCCCCACCCTTATGCCTTTTCCGTATTTCAGCCCTCCCCTTTCCCAACTGAGGTCTCCCTTCCCCCCTCTCGTCTTCCAGTTCTCCCCTCCCGCATCTGCCAGCCTTCCGCCCAGACGCACCCCTCCCGTCCCCCGCCCCCCCCCGCGCCACTGCGGTTTCCCATTACTTGGATGCCCTGCACCCAGCCCGCCCGAGGTCGCAGGGCAGAGATTTCCTCTAGCGTGCCAGCCTCTATTGTCTTCCCCCAACTTCAATAACACCTCCCAAACCCCGCCTTTGCGCACTCGATTCGGGGTCTTCTGGGTGGAGAGCAGAACCCAAGGCCGTCCTTGGCGTCCCTTCTCCAGGTTCTCCCGGTTCTCCTCCAGCATCCCGGCTCCAGAAACCATCCCCGCAAGAGGGCGAAAGCCCGAGACACCTTCGAAAGGCGGGGTGCGGCAGAGCCCCTGGCCTGCAGCAATTGCGTCCAGTTCCCGACCCCCACCTGGGAAGCTGATCCTTCCCTTAGCATTGTGCTGCTCATTCCCAGGACACCGTTGGACCGTTTCTCCGAAGCCTCGGATTGAGAGGGCTTGTGTGGGCACCTGGGGCCTCTCACCACGCAGCTGCGCTCAGGGTCCCGCTCTGACACAGATTCCCACCTGGGTTCCAGTCCTCCGCTGCTGCAGCCTCTTGGAATCCCCGCCTCCAGATGCTGCACTCCGCTGGATGCCCGCAGTTTTCACCAAGGGTGGGAAAGGAGGAGCTGGGAGGGGCCCGGGGCTCCGCCAATCAGAGGCTGAAGGGGAGCAGAGAGGATGGCAGGAGGAGGAGGAGGCGGCCCAACGCGGGTGTCAGAAACAGGCAGTAAACCGCAGAAGGCGGTTGCCCTCTACCTTGTTTTAATCCGGCCCAGCACCTTGTTTCTACCCAGCGGCAGCACCAAGCTTTCACTTTACTGTTAAGGAGTAGTTACATTTACAGAGTCCTAAAATTATATTTGGCCCTTTGAAGGCAACTGCGAGGTTGCTGTGGCCCTCTGTGAAAATGAGTTTGACACCCCTGTTTTAGGTCCATTCATGCTGTCGCAATGGTAAGATTTCATTTTTTTAAAAAAATTTAATCTTTATTGTATTTTTCCCATTACTATTTAGTCCCTTTATACCCGCGCCCCCCCCACCCCCCAGTAATCACAACACTGTTGTCCATGTCCATGAGTTCTTTTTCCTTTTTGCTCAGTCTTTCCACCCTCTAACCTCTCCCTTCCTAGCTATCATCTGTTCTCCATCTACGAGTCTGTCTCTGTTTTGCTTCTTGTTCAGTTTGATCATTAGGTTCCACATATGGGTGAAATCATATGGTATTTTTCTTTCTCTGACTGGGTTATTTTACTTAGCGTGATGTTCTCCAGGTCCATCCATGCTATTGCAAAATGTAAAATTTTCGCCTTTTTTTACAGCCAAGTAGAATTCCCTTGTGTGTTATCCCTATGTCCCATAGTTGTGTTATCCACTCATCTATTGATGGACACCTGGGCTGCTTCCATATCTAGGTGATTGTAAATACTGCTGCAATGAACATAGGGGTGCTTATGTTCTTTCGAATTAGTGTTTTGGTTTCCTTTGGATATATTCCCAGAAGTTGGATTGCTGGGTCAAAAGGCAGATCCATTTTTAATTTTTTGAGATATCTCCATACTGCTTTCCACAGTGGCTGCACCAGTCTGCTTTCCCACCAAGAGTGCAAAAGGGTTCCTCTTCCTCCACATCCTCTCCAGAACTTGCTTGTTGATTTATTGATGATAGCCATTCTGACAGGTGTGAAATGGTATCTCATTGTGGTTTTAATGTTCATTTCTCTAATGACTAGTGATGTTGAGCATCTTTTCATATGTCTATTGGCCATCTATATGTTCTCTTTGGGGAAGTCTATTCAGGTACTTCGTCTGTTTTTAAATTAGGTTGCTTGTTTTTTTGGGGGGGCGGTGCTGAGTTCTGTAAGTCCCTTATACATTTTGGATATTAACCCCTTTTCTGATGTATTGGTGAATATGTTCTCCCATTCTGTGGGTTGTCTTTTTATTTTGTTGATATTTTCCTTTGTTGTGCAAGAAGTATTTAGTTCGATGTAGTCCCATTTGTTTATTTTTTCTTTTGTTTCTCTTGCCTGGGTAGATATACCTAATAAAAAATTTCTATGAGCAATATCCGAGATTTTGCTGCATATATATTCTTTTAGGATTTTTTATGATTTCAGGTCCAACGTTTAAGTTTTTGATCCATTTTGAATTTATTCTTGCGTGTGGTGTAAGAAGGTGTAGTTTAATTTTTCTGCACATATCTGTCCAATTTTCACAACACTGTTTGTTGAATAAACTATCTTTAGTCCACTGTATGCACTTGCTTCCTCTGTTGAATATTAATAGACTATAAAGTTGTGGGTTTATTTCTGGGAATTCAGTTCCATTGATCTATTTGTTTGTTTTTATGCCAGTACCAGGCTGTTTTGATTACTATGACCTTGTAGTATAGTTTGATAATTAGGTTGCATGATTCTTCCAACTTTGTTCTACTTTCTCAGGATTGCTGTTGCTATGTGGGCCTTTCTGTGGTTCTGTATAAATTTTTGAAATATTTGTTCTAGTTCTGTGAAATACATCATTGGAATCTTGATAGGAATTGTATTGAATCTATAAATTGCTTTGGGTAGTATGGACATTTTAATGATGTTAATTCTTCCTATCCATGAACACAATATGTGCTTCCACTTATTTGTATCTTCTTCAGTTTCTTTCTTCAGTGTCTTATAATTTTCCATAGGTCTTTTACATCCTTGGTTAGGTTTATTTCTAGGTATTTTCTAATTTTTGAAGTGATTGTGAAAGGGATTGTTTTCTTAATTTCCCTTTTTGTTAGTTTGTTATTGGCTTATAAAATGCAACTGATTTCTGGATATTAATTTCGTATCCTGCTACTTTGCTGAATTCATTTATCAGTTCTAGTAGTTTCTTGGTGGAATCTTTGGGGTTCTCTATGTACAATACCATGTCAGCTGCAAATAAAGACAGTTTTATTTCTTCCTTTCCAATTTGGATGCCTTTTATTTCTTCTACTTGTCTGATTGTTGTGGCTAAGGCTTCTAGTACTATGTTGAATAAGAGAGGAGGAAGCAGACATCTCTGTCTTGTTCCTGATCAGAAGGGGAACACTTGTAGTTTTTGCCTATTGAGTATGATGCTGGCAGTGGGTTTGTCATATATGGCTTTTATTATGTTTTGTTGTGTTCCCTCTATTCCCACCTTGCTGAGAGTTTTATCAAAAACTTTTTCTCCATCTATCTATATGATCATTTGGTTTTTGGCCTTCATTTATTTATCTGGTGAATCATATTTATTGATTTGCAATGTTGTACCAACCTTGATTCCTGGAATAAATCCTACATATGATCTTGGTGTATGACCTTTTTGACGCATTGCTGTATTTGGTTTGCTAATATTTTGTTGAGGATTTTAGCATCTATGTTCATCAGTGATATTGGCCTATAATTTTCTTTCTTTGTAGTGTCTTTATTTAGAGCTGGAATTAGGATAATGCTAGCCTCATAAAATGAGTTTGGGAGCCTTCTTTCCTCTTGAATTTTGTGAAAGAGTTTGAGGAGAAGAGTTGTTAGTTCTTCTTTGAATGTTTGGTAAAATTCACCTGTGAAGCCATCTGGTCCAGGGTTATTTGTTTGTTGGGAGTTTTTTGATTACTGCCTCAATTTCATTAGGTGTAATCTGTCTATTCAGATTCTCTGATTCATTTTTGGAAGATTGTATGTTTCTAGGAATTTATCCATTTCATCCAGGTTGGCCAGTTGTTGGCATATAATTGTTCATACTATTTTCTTACAATGCTTTGTATTTCTTTGGTGTCAGTTGTGATTTCTCCTCTTTTATTTCTGTTTTATTTATTTGACTCCTTTCACATTTTTCTTGATGAGTCTGGTTAAAGGTTTGTCAATCTTGTTTACATTTTCAAAAAGCCAACCCTTGGATTTATTGATCTTTGGTATAATTTTTAAAAGACTCTATTTCATCCATTTCTGCTCTGATATTTATTAGTTCCTTCTTTATACTCACTCTGGGCTTTGTTTGTTGCTCTTCTTCAAGTTCCTTTGAGTGTGAAGTTAGATTGTTTATTTGAATTTTTTTTTTTTTGAGATAGGCCTGTAATGTGATGAATTTCTCTCTTAGGATTGCTTTCCAAGTGTCCCACAGATTTTGGATTGTTGTGTTCTCATTTTCATTTGTTTCAAGGTATCTTTTAATTTCATTCTTTCTCTTGTTGCTGACCCATTCATTGTTTAATAACATGTTTTTTTTAGCTTCTATGTCTTTGTGTGTTTTTCAGTGTTCTTCTTGTGATTGATTTCTGGTTTCATAGCATTGTAGTTAGAGAATATGCTTGATGTGATTTCAGTCTTCTTAAATTTGAGACTTGTTTTGTGTCCCAACATTTGGTCTATCCTACAAAATATTCCATGTGCACTTGATAGGTATGTATATTCTTCTGCTTTGGTGTAAAATACTCTGAAGATATCAATTAAACCCATTTGATCTAGTGTGTCATTTAAAGCTGCTGTCTCCTTGTTGATTTTCAGTCTGGAAGATCTATCCATTGAAGTCAATGGGGTGTTAAAATCCCCAATTATGACTCTAATTTTGTTGATCTCTCCTTTTAGGTCCATCAAGATTTGCTTTACCTATGTAAGTGCTCCTATGTTGGGTGCATAAATGTTTATGAGGGTTATTTCCTCTTGTCGTATTGTTCCCTTTATCATTATGTAGTGTCCTGCTTTGTCTCTTACTATAGCCTTATTTTTAAAGTCTACTTGTCAGATATAAGTACTGCTACACCCATTTTTATTTCTTTTCCATTTGCATGAAATATCTTTTTCCAACTCTTTACTTTTAGTCTGTCTGTGTCTTTCGCTCTTGGAGGCAGCATATATATGGGTCTTTTTTTTTTTTATTACTTTATTGTTCTTCAATTAGAATTGTCTGCATTTTCTCCCCTCCCCTGCCCTCACCCCATCCCAACCCACCTCCCTCCCTTGCTTCCACCCTCCCCCTTGGTTTTGTCCATGTGTCCTTTATAGTAGTTCCTGAAAACCCTTCTCCCCACAGTCCCCTCCCCCCTCCCCTCTGGCTATTGCTAGATTGTTCTTAATTTCAATGTCTCTGGTTATATTTTGCTTGCTTTTTTCTTTGGTTTATTATGTTCCAGTTAAAGGTGAGATCATATGGTATTTGTCCCTCATAGCCTGGCTTATTTTGCTTGGCATAATGCTCTCCAGTTCCATCCATGCTGTCACAAAGGGTAGGAGCTCCTTCTTTCTCTCTGCTGCATAGAATTCCATTGTGTAAATGTACCATGGTTTCTTAATCTACTCATTTGCTGATGGGCTCTTAGGTTGCTTCCAGCACTTGGCTATTGTAAATTGTGCTGCTATGAACATTGGGGTGCGTAGGTTTTTTGGATTGGTGTTTCAGGGCTCTTAGGGTATAATCCCAGCAGTGGAAATGCTGGGTCAAAGGCAGTTCCATTTGTAGTTTTCTGAGGAAATTCTGTACTGTTTTCCAGAGTGGCTTCACCAGTCTGCATTCCCACCAACAGTGCACTAGGGTTCCCTCTTCACATCTTCTCCAGCACTTCTTTTTTGCTTTGTTGATGATGGCCATTCTGACTGGTGTGAGGTGGTATCTCATTGTGGTTTTAATTTGCATCTCTCTGGTGGCTGGTGATGCTGAGCATATTTTCATATGTCTCTGGGCCCTCTATATGTCCTTTTTTGAGAAGTGTCTGTTCAAGTCTTTTGCCCATTTTTTAATTGGGTTTTTTGCCTTCCTGGAGTGGAGTGGTATGAGTTCTTTATATATTTTGGAGATCAAACCCTTGTCTGAGGTATCATTGGCCAATATGTTTTCGCATACGGCTGGTTCTCTTTTTATTTTAATACTGTTTTCTTTAGTATTAAAGAAGCTTTTTACTTTGATGAGGTCCCATTTGTTTATTTTTTCCTTTATGTCCCTCTAGGGGACATATCAGTGAAGATGTTGCTCTGGGGAATGTCTGAGATTTTCCTGCCGAAGTTTTCCTCTAGGACTTTTATGGTGTCACTACTTATATTTAAGTCTTTTATCCACTTTGAATTTATTTTTGTGTATGGTGTAAGTTGGTGCTCGAGTTTCATTTTTGTGCATGTAGCTGTCCAGATTTCCCAACACAGTTTGTTGAAGAGGCTATTTTTACTCCATTTTATGCTGCTGCTCCCTTTGTCAAAAATTAATTGGCCATAGAGACTTGGGTTTATTTCTGGGCTCTCTATTCTGTTCCATTGGTCTATCTGTCTGTTTTTATGCCAGTACCAGGCTGTTTTGATTACAGTGGCCTTGTAATACAGTTTGATATCAGGTATTGTGATGCCTCCTACTTTGCTCTTCTTTCTCAAAATTGCAGCAGGTATTCAGGGTCATTTATGGTTCTGTATAAATTTTTGAAGTGTTTGTTCTATATCTGTGAAATATGCCACTGGTACTTTGATAGGGATTGCACTGAATCTATAAATTGCTTTGAGTAGTATGGGCATTTGGATTCTTCTGATCCATGAGCACGGTATATGTTTCCTTTTGTTTGTGTCTTCCATGATTTCTTTCTTCAGTGTTGTGTAGTCTTCTGAGTACAGGTCTTTTACCTCCTTGGTTAGGTTTATTCCTAGGTATTTTATTTTATTTTTTTGTTACTGTGTCAAATGGGATTTTTTTCCTGATTTCTGCTTCTGATGTTTCATTGTTGGTATACAAAAATGCCTTTGATTTCTGGATATTGACTTTGAATCCCACTCTTTTGTCCAATTCATTTATTAGGTGGAGTAGTTTTTGGCAGAGTCTATAGGATTTTCTATATACACTATCATGTCATCTGCAAACAACGACATTTTTGTTTTTTCCTTTCCAATGTGGATACCTTTTATTTCCTTTTCTTGTCTGATTGCTGTAGCTAAAACTTCTAATACTAGGTTGAATAGAAGTGGTGATAGTGGACAACCTTGATTTGTTCCTGATCTTAGTAGGAAGGATTTTAGTTTTTACCCATTGAGTAAGATGTTGGCTGTAGGTCTCTCATAGATGGCCTTCTTATGTTGAGGGATGTTCCCTCTTTTCCCCTTTACTGAGTTTTTTTTTTTTTATCATATATGGGTGCTGTACCTTATCAAATACGTTTTCTGCATCTATTGATATGATCGTGTGATTTTTGTCTTTGCTTTTATGTGATGCATTACGTTTATTGATTTGCAAATATTATACCATCCTTGCGTCCCTGAGATGAATCTCACTTGGTCATGGTGTATGATCTTTTTAATGTATTGCTGGATGTGGTTTGTGAATATTTTGTCGAGGATTTTAGCATCTATGTCCATCAGCGATATTGGCCTGAAGTTTTCTTTGTTGTGTCTTTATCTGGTTTTGGGATTAGGATGATGCTGGTTTCATAAAAAGAGTTTGGTAGCCTTCCATCCTCTTGGATTTTTTGGAATAGTCTGTGAAGGAGAGGGGTTAGCTCTTCCTTACATGCTTTGTAGACTTCTCCTGTGAAAGCATCCGGTCCAGGGCTTTTGTGTGTGTGGGAGTTTTTTGATTACTGCTTCAATTTTGTCTGCTGTTATTAGTCGGTTCAGGCTTTCTGCTGCTTCTTCATTGAGTTTTGGAAGATTATATGTTTCTAGAAATTTGCCCATTTCACCTAGGTTTTCACATTTCTTGGCATACAGTTCTTTGTAGTAGTTTCTTACAATCCTTTGTATTTTTGTGGCATCAGTTGTAAACTCTCCTCTTTCCTTTCCGATTGTGTTTATTTGGGTCCTCTCTCTTTTTTTTTCTTGATGAGCCTGCTTAAAGGCTTTTCGATTTTGTTTATCTTTTCAAAGAACCAGCTCCTGGATTCATTGATCCTTAGAATTGTGCTTTTAGTCTCTATGTCATTTAATTCTGCTCTGATCTTGGTTATTTCCTTCCTTCTGTTTGCTCTGGGCTGTCTTTGTTGTTGGTTCCTCGAGTTCTTGTAGGCGTACGGTTAGGTCGTTTGTTTGAAATGTGTCTATCTTTTTTAGGTAGGCCTGTATCGCTATGAATTTTCCTCTCAGGACTGCCCTTGCTGTGTCCCATATGTTTTGGGTTGTTGTGAATTCAGTTTTGTTTCCAGAAACTTTTTTATTTCTTCCCTAATCTCATTCTTGACCCATTTGTTGTTTGATAGCATGCTATTCAATCTCCACGATTCTGAGGGTTTTGGGGTTTTCTCCTTGGGGGTTGGTTTCTAATTTCAGTTCCTTGTGCTCGGAGAAAATACTTGATATGATTTCAATTTTCTTGAATTTGTTGAGGCTTGTTTTGTGTCCTATCATGTGGTCTATCTTTGAAAATGTTTCAAGTACATTTGAAAAGAATGTGTATTTATCTTCTTTGGGGTGAAAGTCTCTACATATATCAGTTAAGTCCATTTCATCTAGGGCATTATTCAATGCCACAACATCTTTATTGGTATTTTGTCAGGAAGATCTGTCCATTTTTGACAGTGGGGTGTTAAAATCCCCTACTATAATTGTGTTACTGTCAATATCTTTCTTGAAGTCCTCTAAGATTTTCTTTATGTATTTGGGTGCTCCTATGTTGGGTGCATATATATTTACAATGTTTATGTCTTCTTGGTGGATTCTTCCCTTGAGTATTATAAAGTGTCCTTCTGGATCTCTCTTGATGGCCCTTTTTTGGAAGTCTATTTTGTCTGATATGAGTATTGCTACCCTGGCCCTTTTTTCCTGTCCATTTGCTTGGAAAATTTGATTCCAGCCCTTCACTTTCAATCTGTGTAAGTCTTTTGTCCTGAGGTGGGTCTCTTGTAGGCAGCATATGCGTGGGTGGTGCTTTCTTATCTATTCAGCTATTCTATGTCTTTTGACTGGAGCATTTAATCCATTTACATTTAAGGTTATTACTGATAGGTACTTATTTATGGCCATTTTTTTGTACCTGTGTTCCTCTCTCTCTCTCACTTTTCCTTCCTTTCCTTAAAGCCATCCCTTTAGCATCTCTTGCAGAGCTGGTTTGGTGGAGATGTATTCTTTTAGACTTCTTTTGTCTGGGAAGCTCCTTATTTGTCCATCTATCTTGCATGAGAGCCTTGCTGGGTACAGTAGCCTTGGTTGCAGGCCGCTGGTTCTCATTATTTGGAATATTTCTTGCCATTCTCTTCTGGCTTGGAGCATTTCCATTGAGAAGTCAGCTGCTAACCTTATCAGGGCTCCCTTGTATGTTACTTCTTGTTTCTCCCTTGTTGCTTTTAAGGTTCTCTCTTTGTCTTGGAATTTTGCCATTTTAATTATGATGTGTCTTTTAAAAAATATATTTTATTGATTATGCTATTACAGTTGTCCCATTTTCTCCCCTTTCTTCCCCTTCGCCCCCACCCTCCGATCCCCGCCCTTTAGTTTTTGTCCATAGGTCACACACATCAGTTCTTTGTCTTCTACATTTCCTATACTATTCTTAACCTCCTCCTGTCTGTTTACTACCTACCATTTATGCTACTTATTCTCTGCACCTTTCCCCCCTCTCTCCCCCTCCCACTCTCCTGTTGATAACCCTCCATGTCTTATATAAATCCCATTAACATTTCATATAATAAAGGCTGGGTGATGATGAACTCCTTGAACTTGACCTTGTCTGAGAAGCACTTTATTTGCCCTTCCATTCTAAATGAGAGTTTAGCTGGATAGAGTAATCTTGGATGTAGGTCCTTGCCTTTCATGACTTGGAGAACTTCTCTCCAGCCCCTTCTTGCCTGCAAGGTCTCTTTTGAGAAATCAGCTACAGTCTTATGGGAATTCTTTTGTAGGTAACTGTCCCCTTTTCTCTTGCTGCTCCTAAGATTCTCTCCTTATTTTTAATCTTGGGTAATGTCATTATGATGTGACTTGGTGTGTTCCTCTTTGGGTCCAACTTCTTTGGGACTCTCTGAGCTTCCTGGCCTTACTGAAAGTCTATTTCCTTCACCAGCTTGGGGAAGTTCTCTTTCATTATTTGTTCAAATAAGTTTTCAATCCCTTGGTCTTCCTCTTCTCCTTCTGGCACCCCTATGACTCAGATGTTGGGATGTTTAAAGATGTCCTGGAGGTTCCTAAGCCTCTCCTCAGTTTTTTGAATTCTCGTTTCTTCATTCTTTTCTGGTTGGATGTTTTCTTCTTTCTGCTGGTCCACTCTGTTGATTTGAGTCCCAGTTTCCTTCTCCTCTGTATTGATTCCCTGCAGATTTCCCCTCATTTCCTTTATTGTATCCTTCATTTGTTCAACTAATTGCGACCATCTTTCTTCGAATCCTGTGAGCATCCTGATTAACAGTGTTTTGAACTGTGCATCTGATAGGTTGGCTATCTCCTCGTCACTTAGTTGTAGTTTTTCTGGAACTTTGATGTGTTCTTTCATTTGGGCCTTTTTTTTTTTCTCAGTGCACCTGTTACTTTAAGGGGGAGAGCCTTAGGTGTTCACCAGGGCAGGGTAACCCACGTCATAGTGTTGTGACGCTATCTGTGGGGGCGGTGCCTGAGAGAACATTGGCGCTTGCTCTGCTCTATGCACTTCCCCAGCTACCCACAAGCAAGTCGGGTCTTTCTTTGCTGGCTCCAGGGTGGGTGGACGGGCCTGCACAGTTCCAAGTCCCTGTGGGTCTCCCCAACGAACTCTCCTGTGAGGCCGGAAGTTCCTCCCACTGCCGCCTCAACCCCCACACCCCCACAGGTGTATTCAATTGGTGGTTTGAGGCTTTATTTCCCTGTGCTGTTGGGACGCACGGCGTGTTCTGCTCCCCAGCTTTTCCTTTTGGTTTATCTGCGCATGTATGAGGGACCGCCCAGTCCACCAGTCTCAGCCCTGGTTTTGCCGAGTGCGCCTGCCGCATTTTGGCCAGGTGCACCCGCCACGGGCCTCTCCAGGCAGCTGGAGCGTTGTTGGTACCGCTCCACAAGCCGCGTCTTGCGGAGTGCTCTCCACCCGGCTCCACCCCACTTACCGGTTTGGATGAACGTGTCTTCTTTAACTCCTTGGTTGTTGGACTTCCACTCAGTTCAGTTTTTTGTCAGATCTGACTTTTTGTTTTTTAAATTGTTGTTTTTCCTCTTTTGGTTGTGCGAGGAGGCACAGTGTATCTACCTACGCCTCCATCTTGGCCGGAAGCCCAGAAATTCTTTCTTCTTTGTGCTGCTCTGCCTGGTTGTTTTTTTTCTACCTTGTCTTCCAAAACACTGATTCTATCCTCTGCTTCATCTAATCTAATGTTTATTCCTTCCAGTGTCTTATTTAATCTCGGATATGGTTTCTCTGTCTTTCCATGCTGTTGAGTATCCTTATGATAACTACTCTAAACTCTATCTGATAAATTGGTTGCTTCCATTTCATCTAGTTCTTCTGGAGAATTCTCTTGTTCTTTCATTTGGGGTCTGTTTCTCTGTCTTCTCATTTTGGCTCCTTCTTCGTATTTTAACTTTAGATGTTAAACTAATCAGCCACCAAGCCCACCAGTTGTTAATCTAATCTAGCTGTAATCAGCTGTGTGGTTTAAGCACCACAGTGTAGGGCAGAGTAATTCCTGTGTGCAGGGCTATTGCTTCCCTTTAGGCTGACGCCACTTGGAGAGGACTGCTCTTCTAGAGAAAGATGGTTTCTGCAGTATAGGGAATGATTCAGCATAGGGATCTTGGTAGCTTGTTCCTTCAGTTCTCTTCCCAGAGCCACCTGCCCCAGACTCTCCTCAAGTATCTCTAGCCTATGCTGCCCTTCCTCTGCTGGAGCCCAGGGTAAGTGGCTACAAATGAAACTTTTTGTGTTGGCCCTTTAAGAGGCTCTCTGCATCTCTGGCCACTTCTCCCTGGCAGACTGCTTTTCACAGCTGAATGTTTTCTGGATGTCTTTCTGATTCTGGTGCTGTAGGCTTGGGAGCCTAGCTTAGGGTTTAGATCCCACACTTCTCAGGGGGAAAGCCCTGGCTGCTGAAACATCCCTCTGGAACTTAAGCTGCTGCCCATGGGAGCCCAGCCAGCCCTCTCATGCCTCTTTCATGCTCCCTACCAGTCATGTTGTGGTGAAGTGGTGTTTTTCTGTCTGTCCGTGGTTACGAGGCTTCTCTGAAACTATTGTTCAGTTGGTTATTCAGAATGATTTCTCTACAATTTAGTTTTAATTCCAGATTTGTCCTGGGAGGAGGTTAGTGTAGCATTCACTTACCTCTCTGTCATCTTGGATCCTCTGAGATTTCATTGTTTTTCATGACCGAGTAATTAAAACTTGTTTTATATACTATTCCACATATATACAATGAAATATTATATAAAACAACACATATACATGTAAAATATGTATTTATATAGAAAAAATATATTTTTTAAAGATTTTATTTATTTATTTTCAGAGAGAGGAGAAGGGAGGGAGAAAGAGCAATGTATGGTTGCCTCTCACATGGCCCTCACTGGGGACCTGGCCCACAACCCAGGCATGTGCCCCAACTGGGAATCGAACCGGGACCCACTGGTTCCCAGCCCACGCTTAATCCACTGAGCTACACCAGCTGGGCAGAAAAAATGTTTTTATACACTTGTTTCTTGATAGACGCTTGCGTTGCTTCCATATCTTGGCTATTGTAAATAATGCCACAATGGACATAGGGGTGCATATGTTCTTTTGAAGTAGTGTTTTCAGTTTTTTCAGATATATACTCAGAAGTGGAAATCCATTTTAATTTTTTTTTTTAAGGAATCTCCATACTGTTTTCATAGTGGCTGGAACAATCTGCATTCCTACCAACAGTGCCCAAGGGTTCCTTTTTCTCCACATCCTCACCAACACGTGTTGATTTATTGGTGGTAGCCATTCTGAAAAGTATGAGATGATACCTCATTGTGATTTTAATTTGCATTCTTTGATGATTAGTGATGTTGAGCATTGTTTCATTTTTCTATTGGCTATCTATTCAGATCCTCTACCCACTTTTTAATTGAATTCTTTTTTTTTCTGTTGAGTTGTATGCATTTTTAAATAAATTTTGGATATTAACTCTTATTGGATGTATTATTGGTAAATGTCTTCTTTCATTCAGTAGGTTTGTTTTTTCATTTTATTGATGGTTTCCTTTGCTGTGCAGAATTTTTTAGTTTGACATAGTCCCATTTGTTTATTTTTTATTTATTTCCCTTGCCCTAGGACATATATCAGAAAAAATACTGCTAATAGAAATGTTAGAGATTTTACTTCCTATGTTTTCTTCTAGACATTTTATGGTTTTGAGCCTTACATATATGTCTATAATGAGCTTATTCTTGTATGTGGTCTAGTTTTTTTTTTTTTTTTTTGTATCTGTTGTATTTTCCCACATCATTTATTGAATAGGCAGTCTTTACCTCATGTGTTCTTGCTTCCTTTGTTATGTATTATTTGACCATATATGTATGGGTTTATTTCTGGGCTCTCTACTCTGTTCCATTAATCTATGTATCCGTTTTCATGCCAGAACCATGCTGTCTTGACTACTATAGCCTTTTGTAGTGTAGTTTGATATCAGGTAACATGATACCTCCAAGGTTTTTTTTCTCTCTCTCTCATGATTGCAGTGGCTACTTGAGGTCTTTTGTGGTTCCATATAAATTTTTGCAATATTTGTTCAAGTTCTATGAAAAATATCAATGGTATTTTGATAAGAATTGTGTTGAATATATAAATTGCTTTGGGTAGTATGGACATTTTAATGATTTTACTTCTTCCTGTCTGTGAACATGGTATATGCTTCTATTTACTTGTATCATCTTTAATGTCCAGGTCTTTCACCTCATAGGTTAGACTTATTCCTAGGTATCTTTTTTAAAAAATTTTTTGATGCAATTGAAGATGGAATTGTTTTCTCAGTTTCTCTCTCTGATAGTTCATTTCAGTGTATAAAAGTACAATTGATTTCTGAATGTTTTGTATCCTGCTAGGTTACTGAATTAATTTATCACTCCTAGTAGATATTTTTTTGTGGAATCTTTAGGGTTATCTCTATATAGTATCATGTTATCTGCATATAATAACAGTTTTATGTCTTCCTTTCTGATTTGGATGCTTTTTATTTCTTCTTCTTGTCTGATTGCTATGGCTACAACTTTTTTAAAAAGTCTATTTGATTGATTATGCTATTACAGTTGTCCCAATTTTTTCCTCCACTTTATCCCTCCTCCATCCTGCACCTCCCATCCTCCAGGATTCCCCACTCCTTAGTTCATGTTCATGGGTTGTACCTATAAATTCTTTGGCTTCTCCATTTCCTATGCTATTCTTAACTGCCCCCCGCCCCCCCCCATCTATTTTGTGTCTTCCAATTATGCTACTTACTCCCTGTATTTTTTACCCCATTCTCCCCTCCCCTCATGTTAACCCTCCATGTGATCTCCATTTCTGTGATTCTGTTCCTGTTCTACTTGATTGCTTAGTTTGTTTCTGTTTTTTAGGTTCAGTTGTTGAGAGTTGTGAGTTTGTTGTCATTTTACTTTTCATAGCTTTTGATCATCTTCTTTTTGTTAGATAAGCTCCTTTAACATTTCATATAATAAGGGCTTGGTGATGATGAACTTCTTAACTTGACCTTATCTGGGAAGCACTTTATCTGCCCCTCCATTCTAAATGAAAATTTTGCTGGATAGAGTAATCTTGGATGTAGGTCCTTGCCTTTCATGATTTTGAATACTTCTTTCCAGCTCCATCTTGCCTGCAAAGTTTCTTTTGAGAAATCAGCTGATAGTCTTCTGGGAACTCCTTTGTAGGTGACTGTCTCCTTTTCTCTTGCTACTTTTAAGATTCTATCCCTATCTTTAACCTTGGGTAATATAATTTTGATGTGCCTTGGTGTGTGCTTCCTTGGGTCCAACTTCTTTGGGGCTCCTGGAACTTCCTGGACCTCCTGGAAGTCTATTTTCTCTGCCAGATTGGAGAAGTTCTCCTTCATTATTTTTTTTCAAATAAGTTTTCAATTTCTTGATCTTCTCCTTTTGGCAGCTCTGTGATTCAGATGTTGGAATGTTTAAAGTTGTTCTGGAGGTTCCTAGGCCTCTCCTCATGTTTTTGAATTCTTGTTTTCATTCTGTTCTAGTTGAATGTTTATTTCTTCCTTTTGTTCCAAATCATTGATTTGAGTCCTGGTTTCCTTCCTGTCACTCTTTGTTCCCTGTACATTTTCATTTATTTCACTTTTCATAACCTTTACTTTTTCTTCTATTTTATGACCATACTCAACCATTTCTGTCAGCATCCCGATTACCAGTGTTTTGAACTTTGTATCTGATAGGTTGGCTATCTCTTCGTCACTTAGTTGTATTTTTTCCGGAGCTTTGATCTGTTCTTTCAGTTGGGCCATTTTTTTTTCTCAGCTCACCTGTTAAATAGTAAGGGGCAGAGCATTGGGTATTTGCCAGGGTAGGGCAGCCAACATCACTGTGTTGTGGCGCTGTATGTAGAGGAGGGGTCTGAGAGGGAACAGTGCAGCTTGTTCTGCTCCCTGCCTACTTTGATTTACTTCCTCCACTACCCACAAGTAAATTGGGCCCTTCTTATACTGATTCCTGAGTGGGTGGGTTTGTGTTCATTCTAGGACCCTGTGTGTCTCCAATAACCTCTCCTGTGAGGCTAGGAATTTCTCTCACTGCCTCAACTCCCACAGTCAGAGATTTGGAGGTTTTTTTTCAGTCAGAGATTTAGAGGCTTTATTTCCCCACACAGGAACACTTGGTTGCATGGTATGTCTCACTCCCCAGTTGTTCCTCCCTGTTTATCTGCGCACAAATGTAGGACCGCCCACTCTGCCAGTCGTCACCTTCCTGCGAGTCCTCTCTCCTCAGCTGCCCATCTCTACCCCTCCTACTGGTCTGGATGAATGTTTCTTCTTTAACTCCTTGGTTGTCAGACTTCCATATAGTTTTATTTTCTGTCAGTTCTGGTTGTTTTTCTTTTTTCCAAAATTTGTTGTCCTTCTTTTGGTTGTGTGAGGAGGCAAAGTATATCTACCTAAGTCTCCATCTTGGACCTATTCTATGTCTTTTGATTGGAGCATTTAATCCATTTACATTTAAGGTTATTATTGATAGGTACTTATTCATTGCCATTTTACTTTCTTTTTTGCTGTGTTCCTCTATCTCTCACTCTTTTTCTTAAAGCAGACCCTTTAGCATCTCTTGCAGGGCTGGTTTGTGGTAGCTGTATTCTTTGAGGCTTCTTTTGTCTGGGAAACTCCTTATTTGGCCTTCCATATTCATTGAGAGCCTTGCTGGATAGAGTAGTCTTGGTTGCAGGCCTTTGGTTTTCATTACTTGGAATATTTCTTGCCATTCGCTTCTGGCTTGGAGTGTTTCCATTGAGAAGTCAGCTGCTAGCCTTATTGGGGCTCCCTTGTATGTTGCTTCCTGTTTCTTCCTTCCTGCCTTTAAGAGTCTCTCTTTGTCTTGGAATTTTGCCATTTCAATTATGATGTGTCTTGAAGTGGGCCTTTTTGGTTTCCTCTTGATTGAGACTCTCTATGTTTCCTGGACTTGTGTGACTTTTTCTCTCAAAAAATCAGGTAAGTTTTCCATCATTACTTTTTAAAACAGGTTTTCTATCCCTTGTTCTTCTCCTTCTCCTTCTGGTATCCCTATTATAAGGATATTATTCCATTTCATGTTGTCCTGAAGTTCCTTTAACACCTCTTTGTTCTTTCTGAGTCTTTGTTCCTTTTCTTGCTGTTTCTGTGTGTTTTCTTCTACCTTGTCCTCCAGCTCGCTGATTTAATCCTCTGCTTCATCTAGCCTACTTTTGATTCCTTCTACTGTGTTCTTCAATTAAGAAATTGTATTTTTCATTTCCTCTTGGCCTTTGTTGATAGTTTCCATTTCTTCTTTCATGTTGATATAGTTTGCAGTGAGTTCATCATAGTTTCCCTGTAGTTTTTGGTAATTCTCAGTGAGCTCATTGAGCTTCCTTATAACCATTGCGTTGAACTCAATGTCTCATAGTTGACTTGCCTCTACTCCATTTAGCATTCTTTCTGGGGCTTCCTCCTTTCCTTTCATTTGGGGGTTGTTTCTTTGTCTTCCCATTGTTTGTGAGACTAACAAGAGACCCTTCTTGTTAGCTTCTTTTTTTTTAATTTATTTTTTATTTTTTAAGATTTTATTTATTTATTTTCAGAGAGAGGAGAAGGGAGGGAGAAAGAACAATGTATGGTTGCCTCTCACATGGTCTCACTGGGGACCTGGCCCGCAACCCAGGCATGTGCCCCAACTGGGAATCGAACCAGGACCCTCTGGTTCCCAGCCCGCGCTCAATCCACTGAGCTACACCAGCTGGGCTCTTGTTAGCTTCTTAAACTGATCTGTTCTGACTCCCTGGGTTTGTGGTGTGAACTTCTATGGTAGAAAACCTGTGAGATTCAGTAGTGCAGTGTCCTTGGTCTCCTGAACTTGCTGCTCTTGGGCTGTCATTTATGTTGGCTCTCTTATATCTTTGGGTTTTTATTGTTGTTGGGTCTTTCTTTGGTGGGTCCTTCCCTCCAGCTGTTTAACTGAGGGTCACTCCACCCACCATGTCAAGTATGCTGTTGTGTGGATGCAGACACATTGTGTCAAAGCTGGTTCTTCTATTTGTCTAAGGCTTTGAGGCTTTTCTCTTGCTATTGTTCAGTTGTTTTTTGTGGGTAATTTCTCCACCATTTGTTTGTAATTCCAGATTGGTCCTGGGTAGGTGTTAGTGTGCCTTTCACTCACTCCTTCACCATCTTCCTTTATTATCTGTTGGTGGTTCCTCTCTTGGTGGTTTCTCTCTTCCAGCAGGTATACTGGTGTTCACAACTCCCACCTACTCTTTTATGTGATTAGTTGGAGGGGGAAGGGCAAAATGGATTAAGACAGCAGGAGTGTATTCTATGGGATTTAAAGTACCAACCCATAGAGAAGAGATAGGAGATCATTTGGATAAGTATAGTGTTAACAATGGTATTTCATCCAACTAGCCACTCTTTAGAAAAGGATGGAAAAAATAAGACTCTTGTTAGAGGGGGAAGGATTGTGAGTTGAATCCAGAAAACAGTGAGCTTGTGGGAGGCCAGATTATGAGATAAAGTGAGAATAAAGGATAGAAAATAGGCATAGTGTGTGAAAGCACAGATTTAACCACAATAGTAATAAAGTTCCAGAAGACAGTGAAATGGACTAAGATCCAGGAGGGGTGCTGTGTAGTATTTATAATTATATGGAACAACAATTATTTACAATAATACTGGAACAACAATCATATGACAGAATCTATGTGATCTGAATAACAAGAATAGGAAGTATAGGACCTAGGGTTGTGTGCTATTGGAATACAAGTGAAGTGAAAGAAGGAAAATTAAAAATACACTATGAAAGAGAGAACAAGGAAAATCAGTCAAACAATGCAATTAAACAAACAATGTAGAAAACTAAACAGAAATAAGTAAAAAAATACTTATAAAATGAAAGAAGTAAAAACAATGAAATATAATAATAATGAAAATAAAGAATAACATGCAAGTTCTCTGGAATAGCACAGTGAAATATGTCTCAGTTTATTTTTTGGGATTAGCCTTGTGATCCCTCTTTGGGTCCAACTCTGGTCCTTTCACAGCTCCAGGTGTTATTGTCTCACTTGGGGAAAAACAAAGAAAATAAAAAGAAAAAAAAAATATAGAAAGCAATGCTTCCTCCTGACATTAACCTGCCAAGCCAATTTTGCTCTGCTTCCTGGCTGCAGCAGGCTGAGGGGGTTGGGTTTCACTTTTTTGCCTTCCTTTGGTTTTGTGGGGATGGGGGCCAGGTCTGGGCCTCACTCTTCACAGTTGCCCAGCCTCCAGCCCAGTTCCTCAGTTTGCTGCTGGGACCCCATGCCCTTCTGAGCCAGTCTGGCACCTTTAGTCCACCAGTTGTGCTGTCCTTGAGGTGCACCAGTTAGTGACAACTCACACACCACCTTCTCATTCTTTGCTGTCCTAGGTGCCAGGGACTCTCAAAGTCTCTTCAGGGTAGTTCAGCTCCCCCACTGAGTTAAGTCTTTCTGGGGACTGCTAACTCCCTGAGCCCTGCTTTTCTCCTCTGCCAGGGGTTTGGGGTGCTCGGGGGAACTCCTTCTTCCTCTTAGTGAGCTACTGTGTGTGGCAGGGGTGCGGTGGGCTGTGGCTGCTGCAGCTGCTGGGGTGCAGCCCAGGTGCCTGGGGCAGCTGCTGTGGGAGAGTTCCCGGATCAGCCACCGAGAGCCGCCTTTTCAAACAAAACCCTCCTGTTTAAGCCTGCTGCTCCCAACAAGCACCTGGCCTCTCACACAGCCCAACCTTCCAACCAGACCAGAGACTCTCCAGGTCAAAGTCCATCACTGCCTAACTCTTATCCTTCTTCAAGTGTCACCTGGCTCCCCAATTTTTCTGGTAATGACCCAGCCTGCATCCACAGTCTCAGTGGGCGAACACCACCACTGTGTGTCTGCCACTCGGTCTTCATTCCCCTCCAGTGACATCAAGCATCCAGGTCCATCCTGGTGCTGCTCTGTCCTCCCTGTTTGGCAGGGGAGGGAGCCATTGACCTGATTCTCTTCCAAGACTCCTGTGGCAGGTCCAGCAGGCACCTGGCCTGAGGCTGCAGTAGCCCTGATCCCCATGCTGGTCGCAGGGACCTTACCATCTCTAAGCAATCTCCTTACTGTCTGTTTTTCAATGTCTTCTACAATTTTGGACTGCAATCTTCATATATGCTTGGATACCGTTGGCTGTTCACTCTGTTCCTCAGTTGGCCAGGTGTTCCTCCTGTGCACAGAGGGAAGTAGACTTTGCTCCTACCTACCTCACCACCATCTTTTGAAATCTGGATATTTCATATAAATGGAATAATATGTGACTTTATTTCTGGCTTTTTTTCACTTAGCATGATGTTTTTAAGATTTATCCCTGTTGTAGCATATATTACCACTTTATTCATTTTTATGGGTGGATAACACTCCATTGTATGCATATCCAATGCTTAATTTATCCATTAATCTATTGATAGATATTTGAGTTGTTTCTACTTTTTGGCTGTGAACAGTGTTTCTATGAACATTCATGCATAGTTTTTTTTTAATACTTGTTTTTAGTTCTTTTGGGCATATATCTACGAGCAGAATTCCTGGAGTGTGTGGTAGTTTTATGTTAAACTTTTTGAGAAACTGCCGGACATTTTTCTATGGAGGCTGTACATTTTTACATTCCTGACTGCAATGTACAAGGGTTCCAATTTCTCCTGCTCCTTGCTAGCACTTATTTTCTATTTTTTTAAACAAACTGTAGTCATCCTAGTGGGTGTGTAGTGGTATATTATTGTGATTTTAATTTGCATTTCACTAAAGGCTAATGATGTTAAGCATCTTTTTTTTTGTGCTTATTTGCCATTCGTAAATCTTCTTTGGAGAGTTGCCTATTCAAGTCTTTTGCTTATTTTAAAGTTGGGTTTTTTGTCTTTGTTTTTGAGTTGTAAGAATATACAGGGTCTGGCAGAAGTAAGGCCTTCTTGAGTGTGGTTGGTAGGGTAATTATAGGAGACCATTCTGCATGGCATGGGCCCAGCTCCCACATAGAAAGGCCAGTGGAAAGTGACACAGGACCCATGCCCATGGATAGGTTTCATCTGTGGGGAATCAGGCCTGCATTGTACCTAGGCTGCTATGAGACTTGCTTTTGCTAAAACTCCCTCACCCTGGATTGAGGCAGCAAAGTTTTCTGCATATTTCTAAAGTAACTTCCTAAAGTCTGTGCTAAACCTCCCAAGTATGGAGCTTAACCAGTTCAACCACTTTTCCCCTGGATCTATAACATCCTTCTCTTTGAAGTAATTAGCAACATTCTTTCCTTTGTTATCTGTAAAAGGTAATCACCTGCAGTGAACGTATGCATCATCAATAAGGACCTGTGCATAGTAGATGAGAACCATCCTCCATGTAATGTACCCAGAAAAGCAATAAAAGCCTGTCAAGGCAAGGGTCAGGGTGCTCTCCTCTTGAGAGAGTGGCCATGCTGTCCCTTTCCCTCCACAGGATTCAGTAGTCTGTGTGAATTTGTCTCATATCTCAGCCACAACACCTCAGACCCCACAAGCTGGGGTCTGCATCAGGTAATAATATGGGTGAAATAATTTATCATTTTAATTTGAATATTTCACCTAAAATGTCATATGTGTGCTTGAGTGTGATATTGATATGTTACAGAATTACATGCTTATGACTTTCTAATAAAAAAGGGGCACTATTTGTGCTGGACCCTGTGTATTCTGGATACTAGACATTTTAAAGATATGACTCACAAATATATTCCCCCATTCTATAGGTTGTCTTTTCACTTTCTTTGTAATGAACAAATGTTTTGCATTATTTATTTACTGGCTTTAAATAGCATAAATTTATTCTCTTACAGTTTTGTAAGCTAGAAGTATAAAACCAGTTTCACTGGGCTAAACACAAGGCTGTTTTCCTTCCAAAGGCTCTAAAGAGAAATACTTTTACTTGTGTTTTTCAGCTTTTGGTAGTAGCTGGCATTCCTTGGCTTGCATCCCCTCCCTCCATTTTCAAAGTTCATCACTCCAGTTGCTGCTTCTGTCATCACATTGCCTTCTTTTCTGTCCTCTCCTACATCCCTCTTATAAGGACTATTATGTTGTTTTGGGCCCACCAGACAATCCAGGATAGTCTCCCCATCTCAATCTCTTTAAGTTAATCACAGCTACAAAGTCCATTTTGCCACACAAGGCAGCATTCATAGGTTCTGGGGATTAGGATGGGTATATTGGGGGCCATTATATCACAATATAGGCTTAATTGCTAGCACCTAAAAGGTGGTTATTTGTTGAAGAGGCAAAATGGAAATAAATCACTTTCAAGGTTAAAAAGCTCATAAAACACCCTGGCCACATAGCTCAGTTGGTTAGAACATCGTTCCAACATGCCAGGGTTGTGGGTTCAGTCCCCAGTCAGGGAACATATGAGAAGCAACCAATGAATCCGTAAATAAGTGGAACAACAAATTAATGTTTCTCTAACTCTCCCTTCCTTTCTGTCTCTAAAATCAATGAAAAAAACTAATAAAAAATTCACAACAGCCTGGAAATTATTTAGAGAGCAAATGCTTTTAAGCATCAACTTGGTCAAAACATTGGTTCCCCCAGGGAAGTCTCAGCATTGAGGGAGGCTTGGTACTGTCCTGGAAAAGATGTGCTGTGGTGGAAGAGTCTCATCTGCTTAAACAGTGACAACAGATGTTCACTCTTTTTATTTTTTGGTAAATTACATAGGTTTCAAGTGTAGATTTCTATGATACATGATCTGTATATTACATTGTGTGCCCACCACACATAGTCAAATAATCTTTCATCGACATATGTTTGGTTCCACTTACCCTTTACAATCCTCCACACCCCTTCCCTCTGCTAACTACCATACTGTGGTCTGTGTCTATGAGTTTCAGTTTTATTTCCCACATATGAGTGAAATCATATCATTCTTATCTTTTTCTGGCTGACTTATTTTGCTTATCATTGTGGGGGTGCTCTGCCCAGCAGAATTCTCCCTGCCACCTTGGATGAGAAGAAAGGAGTCATCCAAGACATAATCTGTTGTTCTGGTGGGAAAGGGTATGGTGATTCCATCTAGTAGAGAATGCCCCAAGCCCTTCTCCACAATGGCTTTTATTGGGATCGGTATGTGCAGGGGTACACAGCATGTGTGCATAGCTCATCAAACAATGCCCAAAGGCTGTAGTTAATAGAAAAACAGATATTATCTATAGATAACAATTGAAGGAACACAGAGATCTCTCAGATCAGGGTCTGTGAGACATGCTGATGCCAGGTGGTTGTTAAGACATGTTCATGAGATAAAAATTTCAGTCCTTATCCTTTGAATTCAAACATCTGGCTTATACCAATAGGGCTATTGCTAGGCAGAGCAGGCTTCAAAGGATGTAATGCATATTTCAGGTCTGATTTCCCACAGGAAACCTTAGTGTTAGCATCCAGTTTTGTCTGCCACTCCCTTTCCTGGTTTTAGGAGTAAATTAAGTATAAGGGTGACTTATAGGCCTTTTCCAAGGCTTTGCTTGGTGGGGCTACAGTCTCCGAAACCACATGGAGTGTTCCCCAACATATCATAACATTCTCTTTTTTAAAAATTTTATTTATTTTATTTTTAGAGAGGGGAAGGGAGGGAGAAAGAGAGAGAGAGAAACATCAACGTGTGGTTGCTTCTCATGTGGCCCCCACTGGGGACCTGGCCCGCAACCCAGGCATGTGCTCTGACTGGGAATCGACCTGCGACCTTTTGGTTTGCAGCCCGTGTGCAATTCACTGGCTATACAGCCAGGGCTATATTCTCTTTTTTTAACTTCAATGTTTTATTATCTTTTAGTTCAGTTTATGCAATAATCTGTATCTGCAAAAGAATTCAAATCTATTGAATAAAAGGCTTTGCTTATTATCATTTATAAAACAAACCGAAAAATCAGTTGTTGAAGGGGTAGCATTAAGTATATTAAATAATAGAGTTCTGGGCTGAATCTGTAATTGATGTACATTTGACTGGACAAATAAACTGTGTTATTGAGGTAGATTGGACAAATCTACCATGCAGATTTATACAATAATCAAATGTAGAGAAACACAAAAAATACCCTGTCCTTGATCATAAGAGAATCAAGTACTTTTAGAAACTAAAGCTATTAAGTTAACAGCACCAAAACCCTAAACAAAGACTTCTTACTTTATTTTTCATTTTTTAAAGATTTTATTTATGTTCTTTTAATTAATTTTTTTGTTTAATTACAGTTATTTGCAGCCTCTCCCCTCCCCCCTCCCTTCCCCTCCCGTCCCAACCCCCGACCTCCCTACTCCCCCTTAGTTCTGTCCATGTGTCCTCTACAGTGATTCCTGAAAACTCTTCTCCCCATTGTCCCCACCCCCCTCTCCCCTGTCTATTGTTAGACTGTTCTTAATTTCAGTGTCTCTGGTTATGTTTTGCTTGCTTTCTGCTTTTGTTGGTTATGATCCGGTTAAAGGTGAGATCATAAGGTATTTGTCCCTCACTGC